>JACEFZ010003287.1:297500-396648 GCA_014155875.1 Cepaea nemoralis
CAATCCTCTCAAGTGTGCACACTCCTCTGATGGTATCTTCTGCCTGAGCCATCCATGATCTTCCTCTTAATAGCCTGTGGCCCTTGACAACAAAAAGCCTTTCTTTTGAAACTCTGTATCCAAAGAATCATGCAGGATGTATTCCTCGTCCGCAGCTACCTTGAGGTATGACCTTTCCCGCAATACCTTGAGTCTGTCTGCATAGTCGGCAACGCCAGGATGCATCGCATACACACTATTGAGGCGTCCCTTGTGCATCCTAGAATCACCCTCGTGGCTTCATTCTGTATGCGCTGTAGTTTCACCAGCTGACTCTCTGAGACAGTGAGCATTCCTAGTCCATACTCTACCACTGAAACAATCAAGTGCTGAAAAGTGTGAATAGCATTTTCTGCTCCATGTCCCTTGCTGTCATACTCTTCGGTGCCTTGAGTCCCGCTGACACTTTGTAACCACCACTTCAACATGATCCCTAAAAGACGGGTTATATCAAAAGTGACTCCCATGTGCTTCAGTCTGCTTTCTCTATTCACATGCCTTCCATTTATTGTGAGGCTTGAGAAGTCAGCTTTAACAATATTATTGCCCAGAGAGCACCGCAAGACACATACCTTTTCTGGGTTAATGATAGCATTAATCTCCGTACACCAGTCCATCACTCTGTCAGTTGTCGCCTCCAGCTCCCTAGCTATTTGATTTCTGTCTAAAACCCCCCCCCCCCCCGTATGCGAGAACACCATCTGCAAATATTAGTATATTTCCAGCCCCTGATGCTTCGAGGCTTACAATCTTGCTCGTGTACACAGTGAAAAGCACAGGAACATTGCTGACCCCTGTGGTAGTCCGGGGGATATAATACATGGCTCAGAGGTCAATGTACCCAGCCGGAAAACCACTCTACGAAAATGCAAGGGCTGCAATCCAGATCACCAACCAAGTAAACTCTCTTCTCCATAAGAGCGCACATCAAACTATCATATCTGACTGTTGTACGCGTCCTCGCGATCGAGTGCTGCCACCGCCGTCTCCTGTCTGGTTTGGAACCCTTCATAAACAGCATAGGCAAATGTGGCTGCATTTGACCAAGTATCTTTCCCTGGCCGGTAACTTCCCACATCTTTCGGTTGGAGCTTTTCCCTTTCTAAACATTCCTGAAACTTAACAACTATCTTATCCAGCACCTTTCCAAAAAATATTCTGTAGGGTGATAATCCTAACCCCTTTTAGTATTGAATTATCTTTGCCTGGTTAAGGAAGTGGTGCTAAATACAAGATAGCTGTGCACCCAATCCTGTATATTGATGACGTCCACATACTCAGGCTAAAGCATGCAGCCATCTCCATCACTCATGTCCTTCATGTGGTCGTACCTAACCCCGTCGGGCCCTGGTGTGGTGTCTTTTGCTTTTCCCAATATATTTTTTATATCTTCCGGCTGTTTGAAATATTCACAGTAGTTATCTTTAATGGTACCTAAGCGATCTTCTCTAACGGAGTCTCTGATGTCCCCATCATTCTGATATGCCAGTGCTATAAATCTTTACAGATTTTGTCTGTTGCCAAGGGCGAACCGCTATCTCTGTATATTGTACCTACTGCAGCAGGACGATCTTTCCTTTGCATCTGTCTGTGCACTTTCCAGAACTTTACCAGTGTCTTATCTCCTCCAGTCTCATTCATAAAGTGTTCAAATTTCGCCTCTGCTGCATAGCGCTTGAATTCCTCCAACATATCTTTCTTTTCTTTCGAAGCTTTCTCCATTTTCTCTTGTGAGCTTTGGGGTGTCCGCCGCACTTTCTGTAACGGTTTGCCTGCAGCTTTGATTTCCATGCCCGTTCTACCTTGGAGGTTGCACATAAATAGGTTTGATAGTTACACTGCATGCCTTCTGTCTGAGACGTCCCTCTCATATTTAAAGGGCTCACGTGCTCTCAGTCCTGTTGGACTTAAAAATCAAAACTGTACTGGGTAGATGGGCACTCCCATGATCATCCAGGACAGTTCATTTTATATTCAATACAGCCAACTGGGTAACAAATGCCAGGTCAATAGCCGTGTCTGCATCACCAGGCCTCATCCTACGAGGGTAAGTTAATAAGTAAGTCACAAATGGCTGTAGAAAAATTACACATGATAACAACTTGAAACCAGTTTATTTTTATACATACATTGTCCCATTATTTCTCAACATAATTTCCACCACCATTAATGCACTTCTCCCATAGTTTTATCAGTCCTACAGTCATTTGTGTTGTGTTCGGATGAGTGAACTGAGCATTTTCTATTCGCAAATATATGTTTCACAAATCACACCTCCATTGTTTCTGGTGGGCGCTTACGGGGAGATTTATCCAGGGCATAATTGATAGTTCATTACACGTAATGAACTAAATATAAGCTAAAGATCACCGCAAGTGGTGCCCCCTAGCGGTTGCGTGACTATTGACCGATGTGATACAAAGCCGTGCCGTGCTATGATACGCATCAGGCGGCACCTTAAGGGGGTGGCATAAGCAGTGAAATCAAAATACAACACACATTGTATTCATTACAGATTCAAGGAGTATGCGTAGTAAGGTAGAAAAAGGAATGTTTCGTGTGGAATGGCTATCGTCGTCGCTTCAGAGGTCACAGATTGTGAGAATTGTATGGATATTTTGCCTTTACCATGCGAGGGTGCGGGGGGAATGAACAGGCTGATAGGCTGGCAGGGAATGCACCCCTTGGTGGTAGATTACCTATGGACAGGGGGGGGGGGGGGGGGGTGTTGGTCATACGGTTGTAGGACCAGGTAGAAAAGGCGGAGGAACAGATTGTGAACCTGTATGTGGACAAAATGAAATTGCGGTGGGTCGATGGGGGTTCTGGAAGAATCTCAAAACTGAGAGGGAAGACCAGGAGAACTTTAAAACAGATAGCGGTGGAAACGATTAGTAGTATGACTCTTCGCTGGCTGTTGAATGAGGGGACGGAGCATATATGGGAATGTCCTGAGTGCAGTAATATCTGTTCTTAACTCAACTCAAAATACAATTTGAACCATTCAATAATTAAAAATCGTTAAGGGCGGCATTTCGAAAAGAAAAAAAAAACATTTAAGGGGCGGCATTTCAAAGACTTGCATCATATTGAGAAAATCTTCTGCAGGGCCCTGGTGTGATATGCCATGGACAGTTAACATAATCCAAACACGACACCGGATATTAGAGATGGGGTTCGCTACAAAGGTTAAGATGACAAAGCCACCAGCCTTAATTCTGTATGCTCTGACCCAAGTCAAACAATACAATAAGATCAAACATGTTAACAAAATGAGTGGGCTGGACTTTGATAATGACTACCAGCTCTGTGACAACACTGAACAATCTCTCGGCTGACAACTAGACACGAAAAAGGATGCAAGGACAAAGCGTAGGAGTATGGCACTATAGTTCCAGAACAGATGAGGAGCAATGACTAACAAGTACAAGAGAAAAGCAACAGCTGCAAAGAAAGCACATTCTGTTTGTTCTAGAGCAGTGGTTCTCAACCTTTTTTGGCCCATGCACCCCTTCACCCTATGTTCAGAATGTCACCGCCCCACCCCCCCCCCCCCCCCTTATATTTCCACCCTATAAATCCCCCCTACACAGTATACGTAAACATGGAAGCTAAATTTAATAATACATACTAGAACAAGTCTAGACGTCTACATAAAATGTGATTTGCGGGTCTACTTATGTTATAAAACAAATTTCAGAAGGACGAGAAGTACAGAACTGTAAAGTATGGAGGGAAAAACAATATCAAATAATCGGTTCTTGTATTAACGTGATCTTGAAATAATTTTAATTCCCCCTGGAAACCCTAAACTGTGTGGCCCCCCCCCCCCCCCCCCCCCCCCCCCCCCATAGTTAGGTGTCAAATCATGACAATCTGGACAAGATCACAAACCTGATCCAAGACTCTGGTGATTGTTTGAGATGGCAAACCATGACTGACTGGCTCTCTCTCACTCCTCCCCTCAACTCCCTGCTGCACGTCATCGTGTGGATATAACCACAGTATTTGTTGTCATATCTATGCTGTTGATTAATTCTTTGTAAAGAAAGCCTTTTGCTTTCTCTGAGTATCCTACCCCAAACCCCAAAGGTTATGGGTTCATTTCTAGACTCTAGTAATTTGGTTCATGTGTGCAGGTTTCTTGGATACCCCTGTACGGTCATGGCTGGAGCTATAGTTCGTGCTCTGTGCAGTGTTTTCAGCAGGCCACTTCTGCGGAAAGAGACAGAGCCAGATAGGATAAAATCTGGTGATATGAAGCTGATCATCCTGCTGTTGCCACTATTTTTATATTATGTACAACAGAGTTGCTAACATGACAATGTTACAATGTGATACTTCGTCCCCTCATTAGGTTAGATATGCTACAATCAGTCAGCAATAGTTTGCAACAAAGGAGAGCATAAATATTATTATTCTAGCATGCATAGGTGTACAGTTTGGCTGGCCAACACTCACCCACTGACCTGATGTCTGGGGTTCAATCCTTGAAGTGGCATGTTTTCATGACCACAGCTATAGGGCTAGTTTGGCCTTATCAAATGGGCACCATACAATTTTGTGGGAGGTCAAGCATCTCAATGGAAATGTTATCCACCAATGTTAGCCTTGGTCATGAAAATATGCACCTTGAACCACATCCTCAAAATGCCATGTTGGCTTGGACACTGGTATTTACCCTTTATATATAAATGGCACTAACTACAGGAACAATCTGCCACAAATAAATGAACAAGTGGATGCGATAACAGCCAATATGCATAGTTTATTATACACAACACAAATTCACCTTAGGCACTATTTACAAAAATCATCTAGTTTCAATCGTTCGTAGCTGTTTCTTTTTCAACTTTTTAATTTTTGAGCTCTTGATCTGTACAAAAATAAAATGAAAACAAAAATGTTAACATTTCCCATATACACTGGATGCTAGTTAGTTCAACATCAAACCATTAGTCCATAAGTGCTTCGATCCTCTCCTCAATGTACAGCGACTGACAACATAAGTTCTGTGTTGGCAGACTAGTCTTATTTGGCCTCCCACAAGGCGCTCTGTTTGACTTGATGTTCTGGCAGTCTGGCCAAAGTTGCAGAATCACATTCATCGCTGGCCCATTGCTTGTCTGCTCCCTACAGCAGCCAAGTCAAGCCCGCAAGCCTATCTTCTCATTAATGTTCTCTTACACTCACATGCCCTGGCACCAAAATGAATCATTGGTTATTCTTCTTTTGATAATCACGCCATTGTCTTCAGCTCAGTCCACCTCAATCTTCCTTAGTATTTACTAAGAAAATGTGTCTCCAGCCACATTATTGCCTTTGTTACAGCCATTAACTCCATGGTTACAACTTGACATGCAAATAAACCACCAGCTTCGCACAATAAATGTTTTTTTTTAGCTTTTTGCCAATAATTTTTGTTTGTTGCATATCCTTTACAGGACATCGCTGTCAACAGCAGCATCTTTCAGCTATCTATTGATTTCTTGGCAAGATTACGCTCAGTAGTTTGCCATTGCTTTCTGAGCGGCTGGCTCAGTATCCCGCAAGTCACCAGCTGGGGGTCGAACCGCTCCCAGTTCTCTCCCGCTACGAGACTCTGCGTGATAAACGGGATTACGAAGAAAGTGTTGTAACCCCTCAGCCAGAGAGACCGGCTGCCAATAATTAATTTAGCAAATGTGAGTCTCATTTATAAAAGAAACATCAGGATGTAAGAAGATGGCAATGTATATCAACCACAGTCTTGCACGTTTGGTAAAATGAAGACAACACCTAGAAGCTCATATTTACAAATAATATCTTACCGGTTGTGTTATTTCTGATTTTCTTTCATTTAAGAGTTTTCGCTTCTTCTTTTCTTCTGCCCGCATTCTGTTCATCTGAAAAATTAACACACAATTTTCTAAATTTGTAGACATAAGTGCCACAACACAGCTTAGCCAGAAGGGATTGATGTGTTGGTACATTTTCATGCACCAGAATCAAACTGTCAATACTCCATTTTTCCAGGAAAAGTTAGTGCCACTCACAAATCTGTGATCTCTTCACTGTGGCATGACAATTTCTGATGCAAATTTAATTTCTTCTTCTACATCTGCAATATTGCCTCCCATATATATTTACTGTCTTTTTTTTTCAGTTCACTAAGTGGCCTGGGGCGCAAAACACAAAAGTAAGATTTGCCTAATCTTAATTTTTTATACTTGTGACTGTAATCATCTTGTACTAGTATTGGCAGCTTTCTGGTCGATATGATGTCTGCGTTTGGTGGGATGTGACTGGTACATTTGGTTGCTCTTCTGTTGCGCCCACCCTGGCTAGTTGATTAGCTCTCTCATCTCTGGGCTCTCCACAGTGAGGGTATCCACTGTATCAAGCTTAATGTAGCTAACTTCATCACTCAAACAAAGCAACAAACAAAAAGTATTATATTTGTGCAATGTCATGGACATGTTCAATTCTGATGATGCTATGCGTGCAACATGCAAATAGACTTCTCTCCCTTTGTTACCTCATAGCCAAGTATGATCACTTGAGTAATGAAGGCATCTTTTTTTTTTAGAGGCATCTAGTTGGCTATGATGCAAAGTAGACTTGATCCTTCAGCCGAGTGCTGTTGGTATTTGGTAGTGGCAGATTTGAATCCTGGTGCGGCCACTATTGCTTTCAATTTTTATACTGTGCTCCAATCTCTATCTACATCCGTCTTGTACCTGCATCAGAGCCCATCAGTGTCTGTTAATTTATTTCTCAACCATTCAAAAGACTAGTATAAAACTGTTTAAACATTCCACTCCTCCATAAATCAAGTTATGTGACTACCCATAAACTTATTCTTGGGAAATGTATATGGTGGCTTCCTTCCTCAAATATAAAATCATAATACAGAAACAAAGGTTTACTACATCATAATAAAAATATACAGAAGAACAAATTACATTACAACAAAATTAACAAACAAAAGCAGGGAGTCTCCGTGGCGATGTGGTCAAGCCGTTTGACTCAGGTTCCGAAGGTTGTGGGTTCGATTCCATGCCGCGTCCTTCGGTTCAAAAGTGCATTTTCCAGAGACTCCTGGGGATTGTCGCTGGAGCTACGGAGTTTGTGCTTTGTGCGACGCTTTCCATGGAAAGAGACTGAGCCATATGGTATATAAACCTGGTGCAATGAAGTCGATCCTGTCGACTTATAAGCAACTTTTTTTTTAATTAACAAACAAATATAATACCACAATAACCGGGATGGTTAACCCGCTCAACAAATGCCCGCAGAAGTCGGATGTGTCAGCCTAACGGCGCAAGAACGCAGCTTTGCTGTAAACAGGCACAACGCAATCACATCCGGAAAAAAACAACTCTGGATGAACGCAGCAGAAGAAGAAGAACAACAATAACATAAAACAAGAAGCAAAACACTGATTGTTGACAAAATGGTGTAGTATTGCCTCTGGCCTGGCACATTGACATGAAGCATACAGCACCAGCTGATAGCTACGGGAGGGCAATACTGACCACCATTTCTCCTGTGGTCCTACCACGTCACATACCCACAGCAGCTTCTTGCTACAGGACTCTTTAAACGTTTTTTGTTGGTTAAACAGCACATATACATGCTAATGTCAGGTCTTAGTCAGATATGACTGAGCCCTGGTTGGCAACTGGTCTAGGATCGAAGCTCTGATAGGTGGACAGTTAGAGCATTGCTTTGCTGATCCGGCAGCTTCTGCAGCTTGTCTTGTTCCAGACGTATTGGTGTTACCTTTCCTCTGGAGTACACTAGACAGGCTGAGAGAGGAATCATGCTGCATGGGCAACACATGGTCTCTAAATTCAGCCCATACTTTGTGTTATGGAGAGGTATAACTCCATTTTACAAACTATCGTCTGTCAAGAAAGCAAGGTGCCAGTCAGTCATACATGCTATACATATTCTATTGTAGGTTAACTTTTCTTATTGTTGGTTTGGTCATTTTTTAAAAATATTTTTCATGAGCAATGGAAAAATCAAGGCCTAAATCACATGAAATTTAAACAATTTTACATACCTGTTTCTTTTTTGTTTTCTCATCTGTTAATTGCTCTTGAAATTCTTTAATCTTTTTCTTGTCATTTTTCAGTGACATTTTCTCAGCCCAGGTGGTCTTCAGTCGCTTCACATGTCTACATGTTGAATACCTTGACAAACAGACAGGCAGTCTAGTTCAGCGCTTATCTGATAGTCCTCAAAGCTAACAAAACTAACTGTAATCAAGTGGCAAATGTTCATGTATGATATCTATATGAAATGAATGGAGCATGTCATAAACTAGTCTTGACAACTGAATTATTTTGACCATATTAAACGTTACATTGGCAGAAATAACAGTAATGAAGGCATGGTTCCTGAAAGACGAGTCCTTGAAGGTGGATAGAGGACATTAAAGACACCATGAAAATGTAAGAGACAAGGGAAACTGGTGAAGGATTACATCTCTTTCTGATAGATTGTGTTGACAGTGGCGTTCAGCAAAGAACTGCTACATATGATAACGTACAAATAGCTACGGAGGCCACAACTGATGACAAATGCAGAAGCTAATAAAGAAGTGAAGATGTTTAAAAGGTCGATAAAAGACAATATATAAATGATCTAACAAGAGAGGCAGAAGAAGCAGCATTAAAAGGAAACCTTGGAACCTCCGAGACCTTCACAGTACAAGGAAGATAGCATGAGAATATATTCAAGCAAAGGGACAGATCAAAAATAAAAATGGGAAAGTTACCACTAACAATAAAGAGCAACTATACACACTGGCTGAATACTTTAAGGAACTCCTGAATAGATCATTTTGCTGTGATACGTGGTTGCTAAAGTCTTTGTTCACAAATTGAAAAAAAGTTACACTGACATAAGTGTTGAAAATGAAGTGACTATTCATAATCAAATTGTGAATAAAGCTGTTTTATTCATAATCGAATTGTGAATAAAGCTCAGTTTTATTCATAACTGAATTGTGAATAAAGCACAGTTTTATTCATAATCGAATTGAAGTGTCTATTCGAATCGAATCAGCTGGTCATGTGACGTATGTGACGTCACCAGGACATGTGTATAACTATATTATCAATTTTCGTTGATTTATTAACACGTCCTCAGTAGCATAGTGGTAAGTGTCTCCGCCTGTCATGCGGGAGCTCGAGGTTCAATTCCCCGCTGGAGAGGCAAGATTTTTTCCCCCATTTTTCAGCAATTAATTAGGTGAAAGCGACATTTTAATAAAAAAAATTTAAACATTAAGAACTAAAATATAGAACTGAGAAACTCGAAGCTTGTGAATAAAGTGTGCTCTATGGATCTGCGGTAGCTGCCAGGGTAGGGTAGGGGGGGGGGGGGGGGCGCATCCCCCAGGCAGCGATGGTGTGATCGAGTGTCGGAATCGAGGGATCCAATAGATGTTTTTGTTTAACGTGAATTTTATTTGCCAAATGAACTAAAATTGACTAGTGTGCAGGAATAAACAAAGTGTCTAATCAATAATATAAAATACAAATAAATGTATTTAAATATTATTTTTAATTTAAAGCAAGATTCAAACTCACTTTTGGCACAAAGCAATGAAACTAATACACACACACACAAAGTGTCTATTCGTAATCGAATTGCAAGTAAACGAAGTCTCTATTCGCAATCGAATTGCGACTGGTCACATGATTTTCGCAATTGCTGGTCACGTGACGTCATCAGAGCATGTGTTTGACTATATTATTAAGTCTTGTTCAGTTGATATCGTGGGCACCGCCCAGGCAGCGACGGAGTGATCGAGTGTCGGAATCGATGAATCCAATTGATGTCTTTGTTTAATGTGACTTTTATTTGCCAAATGAACTAAAATTGACTAGTGTGCAGGAATAAACAGTGTCTAATCGCAATTGGATTGCAAATAGACACTTCATTTATTCACAATTCGATTGTGAATAAACTCCCCCATATATATATATATGTAAGTCAGGTCTTAGTCAGATATGACTGAGCTACCGTATAACAGTAGACGGTACTACCTGGTTTCTGTTAGCGCCGAACGTTGGGTGGCGCTTACCAAACCCGACACCCCACATTGTGCCAACGGCTTCGGGCGGAAGAGCACAATTGGGAGGGTACAAGCCTTACCCTGGTGCGAGGAAATGCAAGCTAAAGACAAAATTGTCATGGCAGGGCAGACCAGGCCCTAAGCCTTGGTTGGCGACTGGTCTAGGATCGAAGCTCCGACAGGCGGACAGTTAGAGCACTGCTTTGCTGATCCGGCAGCTTCTGCAGCTTGTCTTGTTCCAGATGTAGGGGTGTTACCTTTCCTCTGGAGTGAACTAGGCAGGCCGAGAGAGGGATCATGCTGCATGGGCAACACATGATCTCTATATTTTAGCCCAGGCTTTGTGCTATGGAGAGGCAATAACTCCATCCCTGGTCTTAACTGGTCTCGGAATCAAAGCGAGAGGCAACTGTTACGGGTTATAAGTCCTTGTCAGTTGGCGTAGACATGGGGCGCCACGCGTTGCCTCTGACGGTGGGAGACACCTATAGGTGTCACTGATCAGCTACCGCCCGCCTCAAGCTGGGCAGCCCCCAGCCAATTGGGTGCTGATCCGCCACAGCCTGCCTGCTTCAATGGGTGCTTGGGGCTAGGACAAAATCTGAATCGCAGGCTGTAAAACCAATGCACCAGGTACAAACAAAAATAAAAATAGAAACCTCAAGCTACGGCTTGCAACCTGGAACGTGAGAACCATGTGTCCAGGATTTTCCACTGACTTGACCAATATTGACGATGTGAGAAAAACGGCTGTGATCGATGCCGAACTCAATCGTCTTAACATTGATATTGCTGGCCTGCAGGAGACTCGCCTCGCTGAGGAAGGGTCACTCAGGGAAAACAACTACACCTTTTTCTGGAAGGGTAGAGGGCAGGCAGAAAAAAGGCAACATGGTGTGGGCTTTGCAGTGAAGAATTCGCTACTGGGAATGATTGAAATTCCAGCAGGAGGAAATGAAAGACTATTATCCCTGCGCTTGGCAACCTCTTGTGGGTTTGCCACCATTATTACTGCATATGCACCGACACTCGATTCCTCTGATGATGTGAAGGATTTGTTCTATGAGGAGTTAGACTCCGTGATCAAGGCAGTTCCAAAATCTGACTACATTTATATGCTCGGTGATTTCAATGCTCGTGTGGGCAAGGACTCGAGTTCATGGCCAGTGTCCCTTGGAAAATACAACATCGGTTGCATGAATGAAAATGGGCAAAGGCTGCTGGAGCATTGCACCAGTAATGACCTATGTATTACAAACTCTTTTTTTAAAACAAAAGAGATGCATAAGGTCACATGGAAACATCCAAGATCCGGCCATTGGCACCAGCTGGACTTCCATTGTACAGTAAATGAAAAGTGGGGTCAAATTAAGGAAACTCTTTATAAAACTGCCGTAGGGGTTTACGGCACTGTGGATCATAAGAGGCAGGACTGGTTTGCGGCCAACAGCGAGACTCTGCAGCCCTTGATTGATAAGAAGAAGAAAGCTCTCTTAAGAAACAAGGAAAGACCAACGCGTAACACTCTGAGTGAGCTAAGGCAAGCTAGGAAGGATGTGCAAAAGGCTGCCAGGCAGTGTGCAAATGATTATTGGATCAAGTTATGTGAGTCCATTCAAATCGCAAGTGATAAGGGAGACATAAGAAGCATGTATGAAGGAATAAAGAAAGCCTGTGGTCCAGTGATCAAAAGAAGTGCACCGCTGAAAACCTTGACTGGAGAAGTCATCACTGATAAGAAACAGCAGATGGACAGATGGGTAGAGCACTATTTGGAGCTTTACTCAAGTGAGACCAAACTAGCGGATGATGCCCTTAACGCCATAGAGGCTCTACCAACTCTTGACCACCTGGACACACTTCCCACCATAACAGAAGTTAAGTGTGCTATAAATGAACTTGCATCTGGCAAGGCTCCAGGTAAGGATGGGATTCCAATAGAGGTTATCAGGAGTGGGCAAGACACACTCACTCTACAGATCCACCAGCTAATAGAGCTATGCTGGCGTGAAGGACAAGTCCCACAGGATTTCAAAGATTCAAACATCATAACGCTGTACAAGAACAAGGGTGATCGGAGCGACTGTAACAACTATAGGGGTATCTCACTTCTGTGTATTGTTGGAAAAGTATTTGCCAGAATTGTTCTGCGCAGACTTCAAGTCCTAGGAGATCAAGTCTACCCCGAATCACAGTGTGGCTTTCGACAGAACCGGTCTACCACTGATATGATATTCTCATTGCGACAAATGCAAGAAAAATGCCGTGAACAGAATCAACCACTGTTTATTGCCTTCATCGACCTCACAAAGGCATTTGATTTGGTCAGTCGTGAGGGTCTGTTCAAGGCACTAAGAAGATTGGCTGCCCACCAACTCTTCTGTCCATTGTGGAATCGTTCCACACAGGCATGAAGGGTATAATCAAGTTTGATGGTGCAACTTCTGAAGAATTTGAAATCAAGAGTGGAGTTAAGCAAGGTTGTGTACTAGCTCCCACCCTCTTTGGAATATACTTTTCACTTCTACTGAAATATGCATTTCGTGATCAGGATGGTGGTATATACATTCACTCACGCTCAGATGGCGGCCTCTACAATGCTCAGAGATTGAAGGCTAAGACCAAAATTAGGAGGGTACTGATCAGAGAGTTGCTTTTTGCAGATGATGCTGCAGTTACGACCCAATCTGAGGAAGAATTGCAATGTCTACTATCTGCATTCTCCAATGCTTGTTCTGAATTTGGTTTAACAATTAGCAAAAAGAAGACACAGATTATGTCACAAGGTGCACATGGGGTACCATCAATCTTTATTGACGACGCCGAACTAGAGATAATAGACCATTTTACATATCTAGGATCAGTGGTAAATAGTAAATTATCCCTAGATCAGGAAATCAACATCCGGATTGGTAAGGCAGCAACAACAATGAACAGGTTAAGAAAAAGAGTCTGGGAGAACAGGAAGCTTACTGCCAAAACAAAAGTCCTTGTCTATCAAGCCTGTGTCCTTAGTACTCTTCTCTATGGCAGTGAAACCTGGACAACTTACTCACACCAAGAGAACAATTTAAACAGCTTTCATATGCGGTGTCTGCGAAGAATTCTTGGTATTAAGTGGCAAGACAAAATCACAAATACTGAAGTATTGGAAAGATCAGGTTGTGTGACAGTTTATTCCATGCTCAGTCTTCGTAGACTTAGATGGATAGGACATCTTAGGAGGATGGATGATGGTAGAATACCAAAGGATATCTTTTTTGGTGAATTACAGATGGGTAAGAGATCTCAGGGTCGGCCTCTACTACGATACAAAGATGTGTGTAAGCGGGACATGATTGATACAGGCATTGATAATGCACATTGGGAGCAAGTCGCCGCTGAACGTGTTGCATGGAGGGCAAATATCAGAAATGGAATAAAGTCAAAGGAGAAAATTATTGCAGAAAAGTCACACACCAAGCGTTTGAGACGTAAGATGGTGCATGATGGTGGAAATGACCACGTGTTCACATGCACCCACTGTGAACGGACATTTACAGCGCAAATTGGCCTTATCAGTCACACTCGCTACCGCCATAGTTAAAAGTTATTATGCCTTTTTAGAGCACAAACTATCGTCTGTCAAGTCGTCAAGGTGACTAATTAAATTACTATAATTATTAGTAGCAATATACTTTACTTACTGTGCATGTCCCAAAAAAAAAAAAAAAAAAAAAAATTTGCAAAGGGAGACATTATAAGCAAACATTTGCTAATAAAGTCCCGCACATTATTAGCAAACAGCTGGTCACGTGACGTTTACTACCGCTGTCGATTGGCTTAAGAAGACCATTATTCTCCCTTCTTGTCTGTCTTTTGTTGCTTATCCTTTACAGGACATTGCAGTCAACACCAGCATTTTTCAGCTGCTGTTGCTGTCTTGGCAAGTTTTACGTTCAGTCGTTTGCCATTGCTTTCTGAACGACTGGCTCACAGACCTCCGCAAGCAACTAGCGCGACGCGATCCGCTACCGAATCTCCCGCAGCTGTGTTTCGTACGTGAGCATATGGGATTACGATTAACGTCCTTAACTCTTTCACCAGGAAGACCGGCTGTGTGTTACTGGCACCTATAAATAGTTACACTGTAATCTACCATGCTTGACGTAGGAGGCGTCTATACCGTCTAAGGTAGGGTGCCATAAGACTGACTGCCTCACCCAGTGTAAAACTGAAAACTCTACCTGCAAAGAGGTTGACATGATTTAGTTGAGAATCTAGGCTCCATTGGAAGATGAAAAGAAGGGGAAGAATATTATTTGTCATTTTTACTTTGTTTTATATTGTCCAGCAACTCTAAGATTAGACCTGTCATCTATTTCTTGTTCGTCTTCTTTTCAGTAATAGTAATATACTTTGCTTATTTGATAGGTGTCGTTCTTTTGAATTTCCCTTTGTTCGTCTCTTTCTTCATCTGTCCATACAACTGGAGAGAGAAAGGTGGGGGAGGAAGATAATAATGACAGGATTTGCAATTGTTTGGGTGCCCATCGACAAGGGTATTTGAACTTACCGATAAGGGTACATGATAATATATAGGTATATAAAAAGTATATATATTGGCCGGCGTGGAGTCAAACCCGTCTCCCGCGTGACAGCCGATACTAACCACTACACTACCTAGGACACAATGATATTGCCACAGACATTAATAATGTAGTCAAACGTAGGTCACGTGACCAGCCGTTTGCGAATAGGTCATGTGACCAGCCGTTTGCAAATAATGTCCCTACATTATTAGCAAATTTTTGCTTATAATCACTCTGATTTGCAAAATGGGCTTTGTTTGACAACACAGCACAGAGCTGTCATCATGGGACTAAGAAGAGGCCCCCCCCCCCCCAAAAAAAAAAACAAAACAAAACAACAACAACATTATCATTGCTTGAGATAAACAACAACAATTTTCCAGGCTAATTTCAACGAGTCAGCGTCAATAAATTAAATTGTTCAGTTTGTTGTTTTTCTCATGCAATGATGTCAAGACTAGAAAAACTGAACGGTTGAAAGTGAAACTAATATGACAGGGTGACACAGAACAAGTAAATGTTTAAAATAATAACACTACACTAAAGCCTCCTAACTTACCTTTCTGTCTTTACGGACTTCCACATACGCCCTGACTTGGGTTTTCCTCTGGGTATGTCATGGACTAACTTCGTATCCGAAGGTCCTGTTTCTTCAGATATCACGCTGTCCATTTCTGATGTGTTTTACTGTTTATCGGGTTAGTTGTGAGTAGGCTCCCTTTCTGCCGTGGTTATTACAAAAATGCCACGTGCGTTGTTCTGGAAGAGCTGAATGAACTTTATAGATTTGAGCAGACACAACAATAAACGTTAGATTACTAAAAGCAAGCACATTTCCCGTTGCAGCATAGGGTGTGGAACTTGGATATTTAACAAGTCAGCTGAAAAATACACACATCTTTGAATATTAGTAGTGTTACAGAAGAGAACAGTTTTTTTCTACGAAAAAGTGAACACGCAGATCAAACAAACTTAATATTCAAGATTTTATTAGTTATTAAAACAAATAAATGTGAAGAAAATGAAATGTTTTGGTCATGTAGGCCTAAACAGATTCAAAATTATGGAAAAAATAATTACGGAGAATTGGAGAGGGGCGTAGATTCAACTTGTGATAGTTAGATAACAACAAATGACAGCGGTAGAGACATATCTCAGACAGGTTTTTTTTTTAGTTGCATATCCCTTGCAGTCAACACCAGCATTTTTCAGCTGTTGTTGATGTTCTTGTCAAGTTTACACTCAGCAGTTTGCCATTGCTTTCTGAGCAACCTGCTCACATACCCCGTATGTTGGCAATGTTTTTTTTTTCCTATGTAAATGTAACATGCACATTTGATGAATGAAAGATGAGTGATCGAAAAGGCCGAATGTAAGACGGGCCCGCGTGCCCAATTTGTTACCCTTTTAAAATAAAGTAGTAAGTTCGTACGTTCGTAAGTAAGTAACTAACCCGACGCGATCCGCTGCCGAATCTCGCGCAGCTGAGTTCCTCGCGTGGATATACGGTAATACGGAGAAAGTCGTTAACCGCTTCGCCAGGGAGACCGGCTAGTAGTACTTAGGAAGTGTAATATCATCAAAGGGCATAGGGTGTAATGGGATGGAACTCAGCAGAACTGCCTCGCGTTAGAACGACATATGGAGTTGCCGCCGTTGAGAATAAGCTTACAATGAAGCGTAAACAACAGCCACGGTCTCTTGCCGACGCGGGAGCCATCCTACCATGGAAGAACAGGGCACTCAGGCTGGGTGTAGAGATCGCCCGGCAACGACCGCTTGTGGTGGAATAGTATAGTACGTCTTGCAAGGATCACACCCCACAGAGATAGTGAGAGTCAAAGGGGAGGCCCAAGCCTTAATAAAATGAGCCTAGAGTAAGAGCTGGCTTCCATTGGGAGCGTGCAGGAGGCTGGATCAGCAGGCCGTGAAAGAAGTACAAAGAAGGAAACACGGCAGCAATTACGTCTACTGACAGGATCATAGCTAGCCACCATGACAGATGCGAAGACTGCGAGTGCCCAATGTTCGCTCCCGGTCGTGGGATGGCCTCTGGGCAGACACACTTTTAGCGATGTCGACAAGGGAAACATCTCGATGAACACGCACAACTTCCGGGAGACATGACCCAGACTGGCCCGCCCCCGTGTAAAGAAGGCAAAGGAGCCAAAACATTCGATGAAGGAGGACAATTTCTGATGATCAGAGACCTCATGCCGTGCCTGCTCCCCGGCGGAGTTTCTATCACAAAGCAAGGTAGCGCAGAATCAAATGAATGATCCATAGTAACCCTCTCGTTCAGTAGGGTGAGTCGTGTGCAGCAGGTGACTTCAGACTGTCAGCTGGCTATTAAGGGGGGGAAAAAAACAACCAAAAACACAATGTTGAAAATCGCATGAAACTTCCTCATCATGAGCGAAGATAACAAATTACATAACATCCAACAGGAAATGAAGAGTTTGAACGTATTAGGGACGAGTGAGGCCACATGGAATGAAAGAGGATTGACTACACCTGACAATTTTACAACTATTTATGTCATTTTTATAGAGTGTTAACAAAGAAACGTAGCCATTCTTATGCATTCGCAAAGAGCAAAATGTCAAAGCCGCAGAGAGCCGCGAAGACTGTATAAATGCATGTGGGTGATCTGGTTAATGCCTTAACGGTAGTGTATATTTTTTTTTTAAATCAGAAACAAATACAATATTGGGAGACTTCATCACTATTGAGAAAACCAGCAAGATGGTTCCACAGTTTAAAGAGCGCAATGAAAGAGCAGACAAACTTGTTGAGTGGACAAAAGAACATGATACGATTGCTGGAAACTCCTGTTATCAGTAACATCCAAGATTATGAAAGTGGAAATGTACTGATCAGATCAGAAACCAGACTGACAACATCCTCATTTATAGAACGTTTCGACATTTCAACAAAAGTCGCAGAAGCTCTAGTAGACTGCAGAAGTGGTCATAGATTAATTATAGACAAAAGCATTTAGAGAAAGTGAAATATAAAACAAGAGACATTAAAATAGGCCTGTGGCGCCGAAACATGAGGAACAACTACAATTCAAAACAGACGGACTGTGGCTGACTGCCGGTAGAAGAAGCTTGCCCCCCCCCCTTCCCACACTAAAGAGGGCTTTTTTCGCATATCCTTTTAATTTTTATCCTTTACATGGCATCGCTGTCAACATCAGCATCTTTCAGCTGATTGTTGATTTCTTGACAAGATTACACTCAGTAGTTTGCCATTGCTTTCTGAGCGACCGGCTCATATACCCCGTAAGTCACCGACGCGGAGAAACCGCTACCGATTCTCGCACAATGTCACGTTACTTACGAGAGTATACGGGATTATGAAGAAAGTCGTGTAACTCCTAGACCAGGGAGAATAAAACTAATGGTAAAATGAAGAATCAAGAAACATAACCATGAAAAATTAGAAATTAGTTTAGTCGACGGATCAACATCACGGCACACGGGTGTAACCCATAAGTGCTCATTTCTACCCCTAACTCAAGCTTGAGTTCGGAGAATCTCAGCTCAGTGCACGAACTCCGTAGCACCGGCGAGGATCCTGAAATACTTTGGGTAGATTGTTTAACTCCAAATTTTGCTCGGGCAGCGCCGTTAGGCTACTCTTTTTCGATTTCCAACTGCAAAGGGATTTTTTACGTGCGCAACAATGCACACGGGCGTCCGATCTCACTACCCAGAGACCAGGGGAAATTTTGTTACTAGAAGTCCACGTGAAAAAATCCCGACCCTCACCGGCCCTCCAGCACTCGAGGCGGACACCATACCTCGAGACCATGCCACCCCCCCCCCCCCCCCAATTAGAAATTATGTACAGGAAAAAGAAGCTCGTCTTGAAAAAAAAAAAATCAACATTAGATGTTTTCAGGATGTCGCTCTCATCATACCGTAGCGGAAAGACGCAATCTTTCTTGTGCTCCTATGCCTGATGCATTTTTATGTCCAGGGTGTCTTTAATGTCCTGTCAACCCCCGAATCTTCTCACAGAAAGGATTCCGTGTGGCGTTTCACGTGGCCAAAGTATTCGGTTTTCCAAGGAAACAGCAAATCAAGAGATGTGTGCAACAGGGGTGTGTAAAACTCTCCTGGTGCTTTCCTACACGGCGAGCATATTCTTCTGCACTGAAGTGATCGCTGAACAAAGAGTAAAGCAAAGGTGCAGAAACCAGAGATGTGATTTTTGAAGGTGAATGTTGAGAGTAGTTGACAGGAATGAAAGCCGAGGTATTGAGATGTGTAGGTGATACTCATTAAAACCGCAAAGTTTAGATATTTGGGGAGGGGGAAAATAACAGAGTAAGTGGAATGCAGAAATTAACCCTATATGAGAACATACTAGGCAGGAGAGGAAGACAGTGAACGATGTTTCTGGAAAACCTTTGAGCAACCATGAGATGATAGAAGAGTCATCTTTTTCTTGGAATCAAGCTGTATTTGTAATATTCTTTCCTGCATGAACTGGCTTCTACTATCCTTGAAGTTTGACATCTAGGGATGTTCCATCCGATCATAGAATAGGCATTTCTGAGCTTATTTGGTATATTGTTGCAGCTGACGATCTATTTTTTGAGGTGCTTGCCCACATGTAGACTTTATCGAATGTAGATTTAGTTTTGTGTACATGTGACTATTGAATCTATTACGTTTGAGTCCAAACATCGTGACTTACTTGCCCAGCCCTGTCAATAAGATAATAATAGCCATCCCGTAGATGAACAAGGCCTGGCCACATAGCATGGTCGAGACAGAAACACGGAGCTGATCCACGACTCTGGTGATCGAGTGAGATGGCAGAACATGACTGCCCACGCTTATCTGCATGGCATGTGATGGATGGGATGAACAAGTGACATTATAAGTGTTTTTACTTTATTATTCTCTTGGTAATATGAGACTGGAATATCTGGTTGTTATGTCTTAATCCCTTCTTCTGCTCTGACTTTGGAATCATAGTTGCTGTGTCCAACCGGTGTCTGAGGCTTTGAGGACAGTGATAAGCACAGTTTCATATTTCCCTGACATACAGAGTCGAGGGTTTCAAATCAACCACGGGTTATTTGGAAGCAGACAGTTTTGCGTTGATTTCTATGGTAAGAGACGTCGGCCGTTCAGAAAGCAATAGCAAACTACTGAACTAAAACTGCCTACTAAATCAGTCAATAAATGCTGGGGTTCACTGCAACGTCCTGAAAAGGTTATGCAACTAAATTTATGCTAATAGTCGAACTGACTGCATGTTCTACACATACACTAGTTAATTGCATATCATTTACAGGACGTCGCAGTCAACACCAGCACTCTTTTGCTGTTGTGATCTCTTGGCAAGTCTATGGTCAGTAGTTTGCCATTGCTTTCTGAGACCTCCACCCATACCATTTCGTAAAAAACAACGCAAGGCTGTCTGTTGCCAAATCACCTGCAGCTGTGTTTCGAACGCGGGTATGCGGAATTACGGGCTGTTTACGAACCCGTTCGCCACGGAGCCGACACATACATTAGCCCTTTTATTAATTGTGGCATTTTGTGCTGACCCATCTATATCTATATGAGAGTCCAATACAGATGTATTAGCACTGGTCTGAATTATCAAGTAAGAATTGCTGTTCTCAGTTCTATGCTATTTTGAAAATCTCTTATTGTATACATAATTGACTTCTAATCATGGGTTTAGACCTTTCTTCTTTCCAAGGTTTCTGTTCTGATATTAAGAGACACATTTATCTTGTAATTCAGAAGTCTGTCTGCATAGTCACTAAACCTATAGTGTAAAGCTACTTCTTTTCATCCACCCCTTTGTCACATCTTTCAATGTGTGTTTGATGATCGGTGCAGATATATTTTTCTCCTGGAATTATTACTCCTGTATCTTTTCCTATCCTACACCCTCACCACCAGGTGTGTAAGAAAAAAAAAGTTGCATATCCTTTACAGGACATTGCAATTGACCCCAGAATTGTGTTGACTTAATTTCTTGGTAAGTTTACGTTTAGCAGTTTGCAACTGATTTCTGAATGACCAGCACTTATAACATTGTATGAAAATCAACGCGAGGTCTGCTGCCAAAACGACCTCAGCTGTGTTTCGAACGCGGAATGTGGGATTATGAATTCTGTTCGTAATCCCTTCACCAGAGACAGCATTTTTCGTTGTGTCAGACAGAGAGTACTGAATGGTTATGTAGAACTACTGTATGGCACTGAATCATGGACAGATTAAGAAGTGCCTGGAGGCAATGGAGACGTGGTTTCCAAGACGTAAATTGCAAATACATTGCTGGACTGACCGAGTAACTAACAACAAGTGCCTAGAAAATGTTAATGAAAATAGAACATTATATACAAATATAAGAAAGAGACAAAAAATGATCTTTGGTCAGGTAGCCTGGTTTTTACAAATTCCTGTTCTCATTATAATATTCATTTACTACTATTAGATGTCAAGGATTGGTCTAACATTTATTTTCCAACTACACGTAAATACTCTAGTCTAAGGTCTGTCTGTGACAGGCCACATTTGGTATGGAGGCAGTGTGTCACGACCTTGATTGAGTAGAAGGTTGGTGAGTCTGTAAGCTGGTTTATTGTAAGAAATCCATTTTCACCTGAGCTGTCCTCAAGCTCTTCACCCCCTTTGAACATTTGGTCGTATCACTAACACAACCTATGTAATGAGGTGTTATTCTGTTGCCAATATATGCTATGATTATACTCAGACTGTTGTTATCAATGTTTAAATACTCTAGCATTTTTAGTATTTCCTCACATGTCACGCTTTCAAATACTTTTATGTTATTAATGAAGTATGTGAACAGATCAGTTTTCTTTTTCTTCATTTGCATGTAAAAGGCAAATAAACATAAGGTATGACTGGGAATCTTGACAATGGAAAGAGAGATGCAAAAAGACATGTATCTGACCTCTGCATGCAAATGTTAACTTATTATAAACAGATTCCATCAAAGGTAACAAGCTTTATCTTCCTGGAGTCAGGATTCTTGCATCTAACAGTTTTGCCAACTCTGTGACCTGATGTCTTACCCTTTGCCAGTGTCCGACAGCTGTGTGGGTTTCTCACATGTGCAATTGGCACACAGGACCTCCTGGTTTCTTCCTCTTAGGTATCTGATAGACTATCCAGTAGATCAGTGGGATGTGTGATAGTTTTATAAATCAGTGGTTTTGGTAAAAAATGTCAAGTCCGAAGCTGGGAGTGAACCAAGCAATCGTGAAGCCAGAGGCTGACACTGTTTTGTTTCTACAGCTGTTGAATAATTCCCTCAAAATGTATATGGCTGTCTTTGAACCCTTGCGTTCTACAGATTCCCACTGATTGTTATTAATTTCTATTCTTATTAATTTCTCTTTTCATAAGTGTTATCAGTTACAGTATTGCCATAAGGCTGGAAAGACTAATGTGCTTATATTATCACATTCAATTTCTTCTTCTCCTTTTGCCTGTCATTCCTGTGTGGCCCTCAAATATCTCATGCCAAGCTCTCTGATCTTCTGCCACCCCCTGCATCTGCCTCATGTCCTTCCCACGTAACTCTGCTGTCTCTGGTTCTCATTATTTAAGCAGAAAAATATACACAGCTACATGAATAAGATCAACAGTGTTCTTTGGTCATATAATGAGAAGAAAAGCACTGGGCAACAAAGTTAGGACTGGAGAGATCAGTGGTAGAACAGACAAACTATTATTGCACTTAAATTACACATAATAACAGAGCAAAGCATTGAACTTAACTGGATACTTCATTCTGGATTTGTGGACTATGAAAAGGCCTTTTTATTGACAGCTTCGCTAGGGAATCTCGATGGAAATTTATACGGCACTATATGTGAGATGAGATGCCTGAGGAAAGCGTTTATAAAACAAGATATACAATAAGTGACAGATAATGAAGTTATCACATTCATGCAATCGTAAGCTGGTAAGTACAGCTGGAGGAAGACCCTTTTACTAACAGTTAATAATTAGTTTCACAAATATGTCAACTGAAAGCGTAATGTTGTAAAATACACAATTAAATTACATTATACAGATATTACAAATAGTAAAATAAAATTATCAAACTATTGCAATTAGCCCAATAATACTGAAATGAAAAAAAATTTACAAATAGAAAAGAAAACAAGAATGTGAATACCAGAAAAAACAACCGTACAATGTTTGAAAATGATAGCCTCACGCCACTCTGATTTTGCACTGCATTGAACTAGCAGGAAATGTAACTCTGCACGCCCCATCTGAATCTCCCAGAATAGTTATCTTCTCTAGAGCCAAAACATAAAAGTGACCAAAGCCAACTAATTACCCAGCAGTCATAGAACAGCATCTCATTGTGCCCTTTGGGATAAAGTTTGTTTCGCAACCCCACCTACAGTTCAATTATCATAGATCTCATCAAGCAGTAATTTTACGAATGTAATCATCTTCTAGTCTCTTCATTCTGTCCTGTTAATCTGGGATAATAAAATTACCACTGTCCATGCATAAAAGTGATACAGTTCTTGTAGCAGAATAAATGAAATGCTATTACAATGAATAAATCAAACTAACGAACAAACTAAGAAACTTTATTTTCAGAGTAGAGAAGTGGGCACAAGGCCAATATAACATCAAATATTTGCAAAACAAATTCATAATAAAAACGATGAGTGTATGAAAATATCTTATGTACCATAATGCTGAAATAAGCATACACATTAAATGTACACATCACACAAAACAATGACTTTTATAAATGAATATTAAACTTGTGAAGAAATTCTGGCAAATTAAAAACCTCTCCATGTCTAATTGTCTTGTCCATGGATATAAACTCCTGAATGTTGTTGTTGGTATCTGAAACAACAGACACCAGGCATTCATCATAAGACATATTAAGGAGGTAATTAAACAACAATTAGTAGTTAAAATAATAGCCCTGTTCATTATTGAAATAAGAACAAATGGATTTCTAAATTATCTTGATAGAGATGATAAATGCATGGCAATAATAAACAGAAATGGTTAGTAATCTATATTTCATAGGTTCACAGAATGTTCGATGAGTAAATCAAACACTAGAATGTTATATTTGTCACAGCCTCACATTATACGGTAAACCAACGTAAGTTAATAGACACTGGCGAAGGGCTACAACTCCCGCCCAAGGGAAAGAAGTAAGACACTCGAAGGCCAGAGTAATCCAGAGCCTTCTCGAAGGACTGGTCAGTGAGTCCACTGTCCCGTGGACACTGATGTGGCCCGCCTATTGCGGGGTCCACAAGGAACTCGGACAGAGTTACCACCCGTGTCGGATTGCGACACGTGTGAACCGGCAGAGACAGACGGGACATCGGAGAGGCAACAGGGCCTGCCTTAGAGGGACTTAATAGTTCAGACCCATGTGTATTTAGGGTCATAGACATATGCTAGATAGTTTGCTTAGAATGTTTGTTATAATCATGTGTGATGTTAAACCTCTGTGATATGCAACTCATCAGTGCGGGCTTGTTAAAACCCACTGCGCCAACGCACTGTATACCTAAGTTCAATAAATGTTGCTATATTATATTTAACGGAGTTATTGTTGCCTGTTTGAGCCCGAGTTCAGATCCCCTAGAGATCCAACACTGTGACAGGCTTTTTGGGGGCCAAGCTCCGGTTTTGGCACAAGCTTTACGTTCAGACAGCTATTGATTGCCAAGTAAAAAATTAAATAAATGATATCAAATGTATTACTGAACATGTTTAAATAACTTTGCAGCTATCTAGTAATGAACTAGTATTAGTCCCTCTGCAGATAATCTCCCAATGATGTTAATACTATAAAATTTGACATGACTGTGACATTTGACTGTTACTAATTTTTTTTCGATTCTACAAGCAGATTGTTCCGCGAATTGTGGTGTATGTAACCTATCTTCCAACAGTGGCGAGAGAACAAGACAACATTCGCAAGTTCAGGGAATATAAGATAAGTTTCATATCATGCCCATTGCAACCCTAAGTACTTATCACCATCCATCCATGTAACATTTTTGTTTTGCATTGATTTGTATGTATATTCATAACCTTGTAACCAACAAAACTTTGCATTTGTATTTGCTCATGTAAACATTAAGGGAGATAACTAAATTTTCTACTCCCCAACATTTTTCTAAGGGATTTAACTTCAGTAAAATTCCCAACAAGTAAAAGACAAAATGTCTACGTTAGAAAAATGTATCGAGTTAGGTAAAACATTAGGTTATAAAGAGGAGAAACTGCCGGAATGGGCACAGAAGACGCACTCAGAGAACATTGCCCGAGAAGAAAGAGCGATAGAAAGAGAAGAGAAGAAGATACAACTGCAAATTGAGGCAGAAGAGAAAAAGATGCAATCAGAACGAGAAGAAAAGAAGATGCAAATTGAGGCAGAAGAGAAAAAGATGCAGATGCAAACTACAAGCTGAAGAGAGGAAAATGCAATTGCCAGGCTCAAGAGAAACAAATAGAGCTTGAGGCGGGCGGCCAAACAAGCCAATTAAATGCCGATACACAGATAAGACTAAAGCAGATGGAGATTGATTCCAACGTAGAAATATCTGTGAATAAACTGAGAAGCAAGGAGGAGGAACAAAAATACAACAAGTATAAAGGCCTCGTTTTAAAGCAATTTGCTCAGGAGATTCTATCAGTGCATACCTGGAAAATTTTGAGTGTCTAATGTCCTACCATAAGATCGTAAAAACAGATTGGTCATTTATTTTAATGAGAAACTTAGCTCTGGAACCCTTAAAAGTAATAGAGACAGTTCCACAGGATATGAGAAAGGATTATGATTATTTAAAGCAACGAATACTCCAACATTTCTCATTAGATACAGCAGGGTATCAAAAACAGTTCCCAAAATTATCCCCACAACCTAACCAAACCTTCATAGACTACGTGTCTACAGTTCAGGATGTTTGCACAAAGTGGATTAACTCAGCTAAAACTAACAACAGCCATGACAAACTAAAAGAACTCATTATTATTGACAAAATAGTTAGTACAATCCCAACACCTTTTGCTAAGTTTTTGAAACAAATGGACTGTAATAGTATCCAAGAAGTAGAGACCAAGGGGAACGCATTTTTCACAGCGAACCGAGATATTTTCCAATTAAACCTAAGTCAAAACGAAACAGCAGCAGTTGTAAACACTAGATACTCAAAACCAACTGAAAGCAAGTTCAAACCACGCTCGAATGTCAGGAAGCCAATTAAGTGTCAATATTGTCATCTGACACACGAAGAGTATGCGATGTGTGATAAATCACCTAATTATCCACATCATCTCCAAATGATAGTGGAGAAGCAAAAAAACAAGAGAAATGCTTATCAGAGAGCGGTCAAATGCTATTTTTGCTCCAGCTTTGGGCACTATTCACGCTTTTGTGAAGGGCGAAAGATAATGAAGCAAGCCAATGCTGCACTAGTTGACACTTCCTCAGATGAAGATATTGAACAACTGAATGAGTGTGACAATCAAAATGAAAGTTTGAGTGAGCTAGGGAATGCAGTGCAAATCATTGACACCATTACAGACAACAAGTGTAACACCTGTAGGAAATTCCAACCTGACACAACATTGCTATGCGGCCACACGATCCCTATTTCTAATGAAATGGCCAACGCTGCCTTATCATCTACAGGCAAGCTAAATTTCTCAACAGGGTTTGTAAATAACAAAAAGTGCACATTAATCCGCGATTCCGGCGCAACGCTATGTGGAATTAAGAAGACATTAGTCAACGACAAAGACTACACACACAAACACGTAACTTGTCGCACATTCGCAGGCACCATCGAAAAATACCCCCTTGCTCTTGTCGAAATTCATACACCGTTCATATCAGGACTAGTATTGTGCGCAGTACTAGAAAATCCTGTCGCTAAAATTATACTTGGGAACCTGCCCAACATAAGATCGTGCTCTGAGAAAGAAATCAGAGATTGGGAGCAGAAAAACGGTATCCAGAACCCAAACATCGATTCTAAAAAGAAACACCACGCGTGCTTGTCTCAAACTGCCAAAAGCACAAGGGAGACAACCAATGAAGTAATTCAAAAAGAATTCACCGAGGTGCATAATGCAGGGGCAGTTGAATCTGTCAGTGATATGACCAACTTAAAACCTCGAACTGAGGATGCCAGCGATCCACAAATTACCAAGCCTGTAGATGTGCAACAACACACACAACACACGAATGCAATAACACGACAGACAACTCACAAAACCCACACCGACCAACTGCAGGAGTCACTAGAAATTGTATCACCAAACACTACCATCACTAATTTTGGAGAAGAACAGAAAGCAGATCCTACACTTTCACAATATTTTAGGTTAGTAGGACTTAAACCAAAATTGACTAAAAATGCGTCGTGGACATTTAAATTAAAGAACAATGTGCTGACTAGATTATACACCAGAGATCAGACCACGATACAGCAAGTAGTTCTACCTCAATCACATCGTGAGAAAGTACTAAAGATAGCCCATGACTCACCTTTCGGAGGTCATATGGGTTATGAAAAGACTAGGGCCAGGGTCCTGACCCAATTTTATTGGCCGAAATTTTGATAAGACATAAAAACCTATTGTAGATCATGTGATATATGTCAGAAACTGGTTAAAAAGGGGAAAAACCCTACGGCAGAAATTCAATCAACCACAACTGCCTCGAGGCCATTTCAAATCGTGGCAGTTGATCTAGTAGGTCCGTTTTAAACCACATCTCAAGCAAAGGGAATAGATATATTTTTACTCTATTGATCTATGTTCGAGATGGCCAGAAATGATTCCATTAAAATCTATCTCCTCTAAGGATGTGACGGATGTATTGTTAAATATATTCTCCCGTTTTGGCTTCCCGGAGAAAATAATTTCAGATAGAGGAACCCAGTTCATATCGAATGCCACTCAATCGGTAACTAAGTTACTAGGCATAAAGCAATGTTTCACCAGTCCCTATCGACCGGCCGCGAATGGTATCTGCGAGAAACTAAATGGGGACCTGAAACATATGTTATTCAAAGTGACAGCTGAAAATCCAGCCGATTGGGATATACTTCTCCCAATGGTGTTGTTCGCATATAGAGAAGTCCCACAATCAAGCACAGGGTTCTCTCCTTTCGAATTGATATATGGAGCGAACCCAAGAGGACCTCTCACTATTTACAAAGATATCATATCACAACCTGTAAATATCCAACTACCAATTTCCACCTATGATTTAGTCACTGACACCAGAGACAAAATCATACGATCCTGTATACTGGCCAGAACATCATTACAGGAGAAAGGTTTTAGGTACAGGCAGTACGCCAACAAAGGTGCAAAAACAATTGTATTAAAACCAGATCAGGATATTTTACTATTGCTACCTGACAAGAGAGATTTACTATCAACCTCTTGGCAGGGACCATTTAAAATTGTGAGAAGAATGTCGGAAGTTGATTACGAAATTTCTTTGAATGGAAAGTTGAAAATATTCCATGTAACTATGTTAAAACCATACTATGCTAGAAAGGACAGTGACACGAGTAAGCAGACGCAGTTAACTGATGACAGAAACGAAACGACAATTACCCAACTAAATGACACCTCGACAAACGAAGCATCGTTAACGACACACTCTTACGACAACAAAGACGATGAAGACATATTTACAGTACCGACAATATGGGATAACGACAACGACGACCAATTTGACGACATATTGACAACGATTAGTCTCGACGACGACGACAATGACATTGAGGACAATTTACAGACAGTAGCATCAGTAATAAATCAGACAGACGTAGACAATACTGAAATTCCAGTACCAATTATGAATGATGACGGTAGTATAAAGGACATACAAATCTCTGACACTTTGACACAACAGCAGCGACAAGACATTTTGTCTCTCCCTAACGACTATAAATCTATCTTCTCTAACAAACCTGGACGGACTGACAAAATAACACATTCAATTGTGTTGACAGATCTGACACCGGTCAAATGTAGACCATATTCTATTCCTCTGCATTATAGAGCAAATTTAGACAAAGAAATTTTGGATTAGAGAAAAATAGAATAATACAGAAATCTATGTCCCAATATTCATCACCGATTGTCCTGGTGAAAAAGAAGGACCAAACGATTCGTTTGTGCATAGACTATAGAAGGTTAAATACAATAACCACAACAGATGCGGAGCCAATGAACAGCTGTGAAGACCTCATTTTGAATATGTCTCAATCATACTTATTTTCGAAGGTTGATTTAGCGAAAGGTTATTGGCAAGTACCACTACACCCTTCTTCTAGACATATAACAGCATTCGGAACACTTCTTGGTTTGTACGAATGGAGATATCTTCCATTTGGTCTCAAGAACGCTCCCGCACATTTGTCAGGTTAACTAGGTGTTATTGCACGGCATCAAGGACGTGCAAGCGTATATTGATGATATATGCATTCATTCTTCTAATATGACTTCTCACTTACTTACACTCAAACAAGTCTTTCAACCAAATCTTTCTTTTTGGACTTACTATCAAACCTTTCCAAGGTTTGAAATAGGCTATAAACAAATAGACTTCCCTTGGTCATAGAATTTCTGAAGGCAAACTGTTGACAGATGATAAAATTGTTTCGAAAATTCTCAATCTAGAAGTTCCAACTACAAAGAAACAAGTTAGAAGTTTATTAGGTCTTATAAACTATTATGCTAAGTTTATACCAAACTGGGCAGAACTTACATCAGTTTTTTCTAATATGTTGACAAAAGATCATCCAGAAAATTTTTGTAAAGTACCCGCTTAGAGGATGCAATATGCAGATTGAAATGCATTTTTTCTAATCCACCAGTATTAAGATTACCAAACATAGATTTACCCTTTATTTTGACCACAGATTCGAGTGCTATCGCAATTGGAGGATGTTTAATGCAAGAAGTGCAAGGAGTGAGACACCCAATTCTCTACGTAAGCCGTAAGCTGAAGAAGGCAGAGAATCCATTATTCTACGGTGGAATTGGAGGCATTAAGTCTAGTATTTTGTATGCTCAGATTATCTAAGTTCCTCTTAGGTTCCATTTTGTTGTGCTCACCGATAACTCGCCATTGTGTGTGCTGAAGCAAGGTGTTCCGAAAAACCATCATTTACAAAGATGGTGTCTTCTTCTCCAAGATTTCGACTTCGAAATCCGCCATATCAGAGGCACCGATAACATATAGCTGATATTTTATCGTGACAAACGAATGCGCCAGCAGAATAACATTAGGCACATTAACCATTCGCCATACCAGAAACTGTGATATTTTATTGTGGCATAGAACAGTGTAACTCTACACCTGCTAGATAACTTTCATTTAAAAGTAATAACACCCCAGTGAATAGGTTACGTATAACACCCACGAACATGACACTTTGAGAACTATACTACCAATTACCAAAGCTCTAGGAACAATCCGAGCGAGAGACATTATCTGTGAAATGATTTCAACCAGTAAACTGACATTGATCATGAAAGCATCAAGAACACTTTATACTCGACATTGAGAACATTCCATACCTGCTGTTGCTAAGAGACTTTGCAAACAGCCGAAACAGAACTACGTCGATTACAACACTCAAGAGACAGCCATACTAACTGTTAACATTCATGGCACGACACGCTGACAACAAGAGGACAACGCGCACATCATCGTTGGATTTAGTTACTTAGGTAATTAATTAATTTAGTATTGAATATGTATTATATTTGTAGTGAATTATGTATATAAAATATGTCAACCTGTAATTTGTACATTTTCTACCATAATATTACAGGTATTTCCACTCATAGGCGAAATACTCTTCCTATGCAAGTTTCTCTATGTAAATTATAAACCATTTTTGAGTCATCGTACAAAAAGTACGTATTATCTTAAAGGGAACATATCGCCTATTCCGTTTTTTCTAAGGGCAATAACACTTACCTCAACTTTACTTATATATTTTAACCAAATACTATTTTGAATGAAAGATGTGTGAATGACAGGGTGAATGAATTAAATGAGAGAGCGATATACTGAGCGGACAAATTGTACGCAAAACGTATTTATTTTAATTTGTCTGCGTCTTTCATGTAAATTGTATTACTTGTCTAAATTGTTGATGCATGTTTAGTATTTAGGATACTACATCTAAGCACCACTGCTTGGAATGCTGATCATGCATTACACACATTGGGTAATTCATGATTAAGGATATCCCAACTCGTGACGCTTGGAGATAAGCCACACATTCAGCACACACTTTTACACAAACTCAAAACTGAACACTATCAATTAAAATACAGTCACTTTATTAGAAGCAGCAACTTATTAGTCAACACACTAACAAGCCAACAGGGACACATGTAGGTCAGATGGGATAAAATAACAGCGTAACTACATATTCAGCATTATACAACATACGAGAGTAAAAGTGTATTGAAATGCACACACAGAACAAGATTTGCAGGTGTACTTAATTAGCCAAGACTTTTGTCTTGTTAATCCTCTCTAATACAGAGGTTAATTATCTTGGTATCAGTAGGATACTTTGAGAAGGACGGGTTGTAGAAACAACTAGGAAATGTCACGTATATTCGGTCAGATAAGCATTGTTAAGGACACAGGAGAGAGAGACCTCTTCAGCAAATCAGAGAAGTGGTGTATGGAGAATACATGAGTGTTGATGCCAATATGTAGGTTACCAAGTTACTGTCCACCAAACTACAAACACCGACTTTATGTGATTCTGTGACAGAATTAGTACAGAACTAATTACCTTATAACAACCCATCAAATCAGGGGGGAGAGGGGGACTCCTGTCACAGCCTCACATTATACGGTAAACCAACGTAAGTTAATAGACACTGGCGAAGGGCTACAACTCCCGCCCAAGGGAAAGAAGTAAGACACTCGAAGGCCAGAGTAATCCAGAGCCTTCTCGAAGGAACTGGTCAGTGAGTCCACTGTCCCGTGGACACTGATGTGGCCCGCCTATTGCGGGGTCCGCGAGGAACTCGGAAAGAGTTACACCCGTGTCGGATTGCGACACGTGTGAACCGGCAGAGACAGACGGGACATCGGAGAGGCAACAGGGCCTGCCTTAGAGGGACTTAACAGTTCAGACCCATGTGTATTTAGGGTTCATAGACATATGCTAGATAGTTTGCTTAGAATGTTTGTTATAATCATGTGTGATGTTAAACCTCTGTGATATGCAACTCATCAGTGCGGGCTTGTTAAAACCCACTGCGCCAACGCACTGTATACCTAAGTTCAATAAATGTTGCTATATTATATTTAACGGAGTTATTGTTGCCTGTTTGAGCCCGAGTTCAGATCCCCTAGAGATCCAACACTGTGACATATTGTTATTATGGGAATTTAAAATCCTTAAATTGTTTGTGCTTCAAGTTTGTTATTTACATGATGCAGTCATGTTCTTCACAGCTTACTACAATTTATTATGTTTATGTAATACTGCAAATGCTCAGTGTAAAAAGTATTACTTAAAATAAAGTACTTAAGATGAAAGAGAGAGAGAGAGAGAGAGATGAGAGGAGAGAGAGAGAGAGAGAGAAGAGAGAGAGAGAGAGAGAGAGAGAGATGAGAGAGAGAGAGAGAGAGAGACGAGAGAGGAGAGAGAGAGAGAGAGAGAGAGAGAGAGAGAGAGAGAGAGAGAGAGCAGAGAGAGAGAGAGAGCAGAGAGAGAGAGGGAGCTTCTTGAATGGTCTGTGGGAGGATTGTAATGACATATCATATCTAACAGCTTGCTATTTCAGTGCTCATTTAAAGGTGTCAAAATATTAGATCAGCATGGAGTTTGTCATCTGTGAGTTACCACGGCCTATAAGGGTTACAAAGAATAGTAACCCTGTAACCTACCATGCATGTTCTAAGAGGCAAAAGTGGGGGTGGCTTTCAGTAGAACACTTTAGCTGCAAAATTAAATGAACTGTGAACAAGAAAAGGGAAGAAAATAACTCAGCCAAGGAGTTATTCTCAAGGATTTTAATCCAACTTCTTCTTCTTTTGTTCGCTTCAAGTTTGTCTATAACTGCAATGTTGTCTCTTGTATGAATTTAAATGTCTTTTTTAGTTCACTCAGTGATCAATAGAGTTTATCTTCCGCTGTTGTTTCTCTAGGCCAGAAGGCTTGCCTAGATATGTCGTATTTTGGACATTCTTGGAGTATGTCATCTGCAGTTAAAATCTTGAATTTTGTATACATGTGGTTGTGTAATCTATTATGTCCTGTTCTGATGCACAGAATAATGATTTGTTCTGGTCTGTCCATAAGGTGGTAGACAACTTGAGCGGGTTTTGGTGGCTTTCTGACTGATTTGGTCATTCTTTTCTGTTGGTGGTATATAACAGGTACATCAGGTGGTTCTTCTTTTGCTCCTTCATTAACTATCTCATTTCTGGGTACTGCACAGTATGATGGTATCCACTGTAAGAGCCACAGACAATCCACTCACATAAAGGAGCAGGTGATCCTCGTGTAAGGACCCATTGAGAATAAGTACTGGAGAGTTTTGGTCAGAGACCATAACTTTATGAAGGGAAAATCCCAACTGCACCTACCCGTGGTAGAGGATGGAAACACACTACGGTGTGGCTAACACAGCTCTGGGGACCGAGTATCCACCGGAATAAGTGGACAACTCTGCAGCTGAGCAGAGCAGGGCACTCACTTGTCCTTACAGTCGGAAATGGCTGTCAAAGGCAGAGGTAAAAAGACCACCATGTGGATGTGGAAGGCAAGGGGAAACCACCACATTATCTTCCCAAGACTTCATGGCAAAACATATATCAAAGTTAGTGAACAACGTTAATGGCCGTCTTAGGACATCCTCGTCCGGTAGGGACAGTCATGAGCCACAGGTGACACCGGACTGTCATCCAGCTACTGATGGCAAAATCATAACTAAAATAAATAAATTTAGGGTAGGAACATGGAATGTTAGGACATTAAATGAGCTAGGAAAGTTGACAAATGTTCTAAGAGAGATGGATAGCATGAAAATGAATATACTAGGCGTTAGTGAGATGAGATGGAAGGGATCGGGCAAAATTATAGCTGACAATCATACAATAATTTATTCTGGAGGGGATACACATGAAAAAGGTGTAGGGATAATATTAGACGAAAAAACAGCCAAGTCAATTAATGGATACTGGTGTATTTCAGACAGAGTTATTATGGTCAAAATCAAAGGCAAACCAATAGACATAAATATTATACAAGTATATGCACCAACAGCAAGCAGTAGTGATGAAGAAATACAACACTTTTACGATGAAATAGAAATGGTGATGGCTCAAATTGGATCACAAGAAATAAAAATAATATTTGGTGATTTTAATGCAAAAGTAGGAAAGGGGAAAATGGAGGATGTAGTGGGGAATTATGGTTTAGGTACAAGAAATGAAAGAGGGGAAAAGCTAATAGAATGGGCAAATATAAATGATATGATCATTGGAAACACATGGTTTAAACACCATAAAAGACGACTGTACAAATGGAAAAGCCCTGAAAAGAAAATACGCAACCAAATTGACTACATACTAATTAATAAAAGATTTAGAAATGCTTTAATTAATGTAAAGACGATGCCTGGTGCTGACTGTAATAGTGATCATGTACCACTATGTGGACAAATAAAAGTAAGATTAAAGAGAGGGGAAAAAATGGTTAAGAACATGAGACTTAATAAAGAGGTTCTGAAAATAGATAAAGAAATTCAAGAACAATACAGAGTGACTGTGAAAAATAGGTACAATGCGATAGCTAAAATACAGAGTATAAATGAACAATGGGAAATGTTAAGGGACTCCATTCATCAAACTAGCAAAGAAGTATTACCGGAGAGAGGCAAAATAGCTAAGAAAAAATGGATGAATGAAGAAATCTTAAAACTGATGGACGAAAGAAAACAAAGTAAAAATGACAAACAAGAATACGCTAAGATAAATAAAGAAATAAAAGATAAATGTGGGAAGGCTAAAGAAAGTTGGTTAAACGAGCAATGCAAAAAAATTGAATTAAATTCTAATAAAGATACAAAAAATATGCACAGACAAATCAGTGAGCTTACAGGAAGAAAAATAAGAATAAATACAGGGTGCTTGAAATCAAAAACAGGAAAGATATTATTAGAGGAAGGTGCTATAATGAAGAGGTGGAATGAGTATATTAGAGAATTATATGATGGAGAAAGGGAAGAATTAACAGAAGATAGGAACTTAGAAGACCCACCTATTCTAAAAGAAGAAGTCGCTGACGCTATGAAATATATGAAGAAAGGAAAAACGGCTGGGCCAGATGAAATCACAATAGAAGAATTAGAAGTATTGGGAGAATTTGGAGTAGATATATTAACCAAAATGTTGAATGATATTTACAGTAGTGGATATTTACCCAGTGATATGCTGAAATCTGTATTTATAGCTATACCAAAAAGACCAGGAGCAATTGATTGTGAAGATTTTCAGTACAATTAACCTTATAAACCATATCACTAAAGCTTCTACTCAGAATCATAATGAGAAGAACCAAAAATAAAATAAAAATGGAAATTAGTGAAGAACAGTATGGATTTGTGGAAGGAAAGGGCACAAACAATGCAATTTATACACTACGGACACTAATAGAAAGGTCAATAGAGAAACAGAGAGACATATATTTGTGCTTCATAGATTATACTAAGGCATTTGATAAAGTAAAACATGATGAACTGATTAAAATGTTGGAAGATATCAACATTGATGGAAAAGATTTAAGAATAATAAAGAATGTTTACTGGAACCAAGTAGCAGCAATTAAAATAGGGAAATAAAGAGGGTAGTTACGAACAGATAAAGCTAGGAGTACGACAGGGGTGTGTCTTGTCACCAGATCTTTTCTCCCTGTATAGCGAAGTAATAATGAGAGAGATCAAAGAGATGCCAGGAATACTAGTTGGAGGTCATAATATAAATAATATACGCTATGCAGATGACACAGTATTGGTGGCGGATAATTCAACAGACCTACAACAATTATTAGACGTTGTAGTAACAGAGAGTGCAAGGAAAGGACTCTCCTTGAATATCAAGAAAACAGTAACAATGGTAATATCAAAGAAAATGGTGACACCAAAATGTGACATAGAAATAGAAGGAAAAATCCTTAACCAAGTGGATAATTTTAGATACCTAGGGGCATTTATAACATCAGATGGAAGATGTACAACAGAGATTAGGAGCAGAATAGGGCAGGCAAAGGCCGCATTTCAGAAAATGAAGAGTATCTTATGCAATAAGTCACTATCACTGAATGTAAGAAAGAGAGTGCTGAAATGCTATGTAGAACCAGTTTTGCTGTATGGCAGTGAATCTTGGAATGTAAATGAACAAATTAAGAAGAAATTAGAAGCAACAGAGATGTGGTTCCTGAGACGAATGTTGCAAATTCCCTGGACTGCCAGAGTAACTAACGACGACTGCCTGAAACAGGCTAATGAAACTAGAACATTATATACAACAATAAGACAGAGACAAACATCTTTCTTCGGTCACGTGATGAGAAGAGAGGCATTGGAGAACATCGTCACAACTGGAAAGATCGAGGGGAAGAGAGGCAGAGGCAGACCAAGAGAAATGATGCTGCATGGATTGAGATGGTGGCATGGAGGAATATCAGCAACAGAGTTGATCCAGAAAACCAAAGACCGAGATCTGTGGAGAGCCATGAACGCCTATGCCAGCCGGCACGGCACTTGATGATGATGAATGTGCAACGCTTCTCACCGTGGAGCCTGATCATGAAGTTTCTTAGTCAGCTGATCACAAAAGTTACGTACATGTTATTTTCTACATGGTGTACTTGCTATTTGATAATACATCATTCTCTCATCACATACAACCAGCATATCAAATCAACTAATACAATCATCATATTAACATTATGAAAAGTTAATAAACACAGTGGTAGTTTGTTAAAACTCATAGTTCTTCCATATTTCTAACTGCATATATAAATATTTGTGTAGCTTAAGGGCCTGCAAACTCCTTTAAAATAAGCGGACTGACAAGTTCACAGGTAAGGCTACTGTGGAAGGTGGACATGCCATGGACCAGGCTGACATTAGGAAAGCTTTACGAGAAGCAAGTTGTTCACAAGAATCATGTGATGACTGTGAATCTACAACCATGGTCAGGATGCGAGAACAGCAAATTAAAAGAGGTGTGGCCAAACAAGAACACTACACAGGAAGCCAAAGAAGATTAATAAACCAACACAGAACTGGTGTTGTTAGCCGCTACACGCTGCGAGATTTACTGAGGAGGGGATCCGAGCACTTATGGACTTAATGGTTCGATGTGCAATGAGGATGATCTGTCGACTAACTAACTAAACTCCTTTAAAAGTACAGTTTGTGGGGGTGCAATTATATCTTTCCAGGAGGTAATAAGTCAGGGAGGTAATTTGCCATTTGCACCGCTTATGCAAAAACGTATTCTGCATATCTAAATTCTTCTTCCTCAATCCTGGGGTACCAAGAGCAGCTATAACTACCTTTTCTACGAGCCATTTCTTGACTATTTTCTTGAGTATCTAGGGACTGTTTCTTCAATCAGCACTACAAGAGGCATTTGTCCTGAGTTTTCTCTCTTGGATCTGGAGTGCAAGGGATCTCAACCTGCACCCATAACTAAACACCATGGTGAGAAAACTTCGACTTCTGACAATGCGGCCCGGTACTGCACCTGCCTGGAGGTCCAAAAGCAGGGCGAGCACCATGTTTTGCAGTAATCAACATATTTCATCGCGTAATTGCATGGCATCCTGATTTCTGTGGTGCGCCTCCTGGTTGGTTGCCTCCGTCTTCAACATCTTTCCTTTACTAGAGTAGACTGGTCTTACTCATATTTAGGTATGTATGCATGTCCACACATTATGTACGTACTTATGTATCTAGAGCATTCTGATTGTTTTATGACATAAGAAACTCACTGCTGCCCCTTCTCCTGTTAGTTAAAACTACCCAAATGGATTTGCTACCTCTTTCAGTAGAAAACTTGAGCTGCAAAATTAAATGAACCGAAAACAAGGGAAGAAAAATAACTCAACCAAGCAGTCACTCTCAAGGACAAGAAGTCAAAATTTTAGTCCAACTGACTGGTGTAAGGACTGAACCCACTACCTCAGCATCAGCAAACTGGAAGTTTAAGAGCGAGCGCTGTTATCCATTCTGCCATGTTGACCTCCATGCAAGCATAATAGAGCAGGAAGTAGTGAGTTCTAGCATAATAACAGCAGCATTGAGAACCACACATCAGACAGTTCACATGAATGTGATCCAGAGTTATGCACCAGCAAATGATAAGGATGAATTGTATATACATAACCATGAAATGGCAATATCACAATTGTGATGGATGACCTCATGTTAACATAGATTATTATAACATGAGTTATGAAGAGATAACAGACTTGGGGTTAAGAACAAAAATATTCACCCTGTTTTGTGCAGTGAATGAAGTGTATTTCCGCATGAAAGAATACTTAAAGCAAGGTGGGTATCACCACACCATCAACAGAAAATCAACATGAATATTAACACAAAATGTAGACTGCCTCTTCATGTAAAAGCTTTGAGAGGTGCGGATACAGATTCAGCTCACCATCTGCTGATAGGTGAAATGAAGTTGATACTCCAGAGATTCATATCTTATAAACGTGGAAACTAAGGAAACACTGGTCATTGTCTCTAATAAGTACCGCATCCTTTCATATTGAGACAGCACTCGTTTTATTTGATTTTACTTACTGGGACATTTGATTGGAGGGTAGTCAGGTGGCGGGGATAACCATTCATTTTTGTCATTCAGCATATGTGATCGGTCCGATGCAAATGTCTGAAGAAACTCATTGGCTTGGATCACTCTAAACATTCTGAATAAGAAAGTCAAAGAGAGACAAAGATTAGAAAACTCCTCAAATTAATCTGGATATACTGACACGACATTTCTAACCTTAAAAAGTAAATCAGGACATAAAATGTGTGTATATATGTGTGTGTGTGTATGTATGTGCACATGTATACACACATGCGTGAACACTCACATATTTTGTAAAGACATTTTAATTTAAATTTTTCTGAAAAATCCATTTCTGACAGAAAAATAGTGCTAGTACAAGTCCTATGATCTATCCAGCGGATCAATCAATATAGATCTGTCAGAGGCATATCAACAACATAATAATCAAGGAGTAGTACTTCAATTATGGTGATATAATTTCAAAATTGATAAATTTACAGATGTCTGCAATGTCTTCTGTCACCTTTTACAACCTCCCCCCCCCCCCCACCCCCACCCCCACACACTCTCAATTCATTCACTCCCAGCCCCCCTATCCTTATCTATCTCTTGCAGCTCTGTCCATGTCCACCTATTTCTCTTCTCCGTATGTTATTAGGTGTTTCCCTGTTTCCTTTGCCATGTGGATTCCAAACAAAGGACTTTCTATTTATACTATTCGCAGGTTTTCTCAATGTATGTCCTGTCCAGCACCATTGATTTTCTTCACCTCTTCGTTCACCAGTATTTGTCTGGTTCGCTCCATGAGTTCCACACTGGTGATTCCTTCCTACCATTTTATTCCTTCTATTCTGAGTGAATGTTTGTAGTTTATCTTTAATAATTTTTGTTGTTCTCCATGTTTCTGATCCATGCAGCAGGTCTGATTTAATGTTAATGCTGGTACCAAGGTTCAACCCCTACACCGGACAGCTGGACTAAAATGTTGACCTGTCGTCCTTGACTTGGGGATGTAAATTACAAGTACCTCTGAAGTCAGAGTGAGTTCGCCTGATGGTGAAGGACACTGCTAATAGGGAAAGCTAATCCACACCTGAGTTCAAAGCGAGCGAGGGCAAAAAAAATTTCTACGTTAACATTGAATATTCAAAGTTTGGTGTTAAATTTAGTTTCTGTTGACTTCGACAAATTTCCCAGTGGTATAAAAGCTCCACTAGCCTTATGTATTCTCATTCTGTTATCTGTATCTGTTCCACCCTTTCTGTCTACATTGTGACCTAAACAGGCGTATGGCTTCTTCTCTTTAAGTGAGATTTCACTAAGGGATATCAGGCTGTCATTTGCTTGATGTATTCTCATTATCTTTGTCTTTCCCCTATGAATTTTTAAACCTAATTGTTGTGGCTGTTTATCAATAGCATCTAGTAGTCTCACCAGAATGATCCTGCTTAATATATTCCCAGGAATTTCTTCCATAATTTTCACATTCTGACAGGTCCCATTTCTACTACAATTTCATCAAATTTCCTTCTCTCTAGTTTGCTGGCATTTCTTCAGACACCCAGATTTTGCTAATTAAAATGCAGTAATTCAGTTGATCTGTGTATGTTAGTTTTAATGGCCTCTGCTGGGACGCCATGTAGACCAGCAGCTTTTTAATTCTTCAGAAGATTGAAAGCTTTACTAATATCTTCTGTAAACGGTTTCTCACAGTTGATATCCAGCTCCTCTTCTGCATGCTTCTGGGACTGGTCTATAAAACGCAAAGTATTCAGCCCACCTGTTTAGTTGACCTTTAATGTTAGTCGAACGTTTCCCACTTCTGCTTTTGATCAGTCCATTTGGCTGATTATATTTTCCTGCTTTTCTCCTTGTGGTACTGAAAAGGATTTTGGGGTTTCCTTGTGATGCTGCTTCTCCTGTCTCTCTTGCTAACCATATTCTAAGTTACTTTCAATCCTTATATAATTCACAGGGTGATTTTGCTAGCATGATCTAGTACAATATTTGGTAGACTTGTAAATTTCCTATCTTTGTAAATTATCTTCCATGCTTTGGGTAAATCAGTGCTATTCCAGATCTTCACACACAATGCATGACAGACTCAGATGCTGGCTACTCCTCCTTCCTGATTAGTTTCGTTGGTATATCTTTTCAGCCATTGTGACTTCCGTTAATTAAACTTTGCATTCCTGATCATGCCTTCCTTAATGGTTCTGATTCTTTCTCAACACTTTGAGGCATATACTCTGATACTTTCCTCATTATATCATTGCATATATTTACTTTGTACTCCTTCCTTCCTTCAAGTAACCTTTACTTTCTGTTAAGATGTCACCATTCTATAATTTATTACATGTAATAATGGCCAGCATTTGCCTGTTTGCGATCTGATTTCCGTGTACAAGTTTTTATCTTTCACTTGCAACTGAAGATGCTCTATTCTATTTGAAGTATTCATTACGAACTGTTTCTTGCCTTTTCTGATTGCACTTCTAATTTTTCTCAGGTAGTTTTTGCATCTGAGATCTTATTTCTAACCACATATGCTTTAATTTTCTTCTGTTAACTTGAATGTTTTATCTTTGACATATCTCTGCTTCTGGTACTCTTTTGTTAGGAATCATGTTTTGTACTCTGAATATGTTTTATCCCCCACTTAATTATATATTTAGGTGATAAATCACTTACATGAAACCATATTGACCGTAGTCCCTTTTATCACTTTTAAAGTTTTATCTTGAAATTGAGGTATTCAGGTGTACGAAAGGATGTGTGCTCTCACCTCTACTTTAAACAAAAATATACATTGACAATATATGCCGAGAAGCAGAGAGTGAACAAGAAAATAACATTTCAGAATAATTATTTGCGGACAACCAAGTGTTCATAGCAGAAGATGAAGAGAGCCTTCAGGATCATCTAAATCAAAACAATTCCAAGTCTGAGAAATATAACATGAAAATAAGCATTGACAAGACGAAGACAATGGTGATAGGCAGACAGTCTGAAACCATGTCAATAAAAATATAGAACTCAGAAATAAAACAAAGTAGCGAATTTAAATATCTAGGATAAATTTTCACTTCAGATTGGGGAATGGATAGAGAGATCAACACACATAGTACAAAGACAAATCAGGTACTGGGGCAACTAGCGCCACGTCTGTCGCACAGAAAGATACCTAAAAGTACTAAAGCAAATCTCATAAGAACTAATTTTTGGCCGATATTATGTTACCAATGTCAAACATGCATACTTACTGCAACTAACAAGTGCAAAATCATAACAACAGAGATGAGATGCCTTAGAAGAACTGCAGGAGTAACTGTGAGAGATAGAATTAGGAATGAGGAAATTAGAAGATGACTAGGTCTGAAACCAGTCATGCAGTTAATTAAAGTGTGACTCTTAGATGGCTGTAAAACGAGGGGATGGAGCATGTGTGAGAAATGTCCGAGGGCAGTGATATCAGTTCTTAGCTCAGCTCAACTCAATAACAACAGATTAAATGGTTTGGCCACCTCACAAAAATGCCTTGGCACCATCTGTCACATTGAAGAAATTTAACGGATACAGAGCAATGGGAAGACCACGTAAAAGATGGAGTGATGGTATCAAGAACAACCTTAGAGAAATGAATACCAACTTACAAACAGCATTAGAAAGAGCGCATAAAAGATCTTTACATCTCTCCCAAACACTTCATGGATTTTATACATGTTCTCCATTTTTGTTGTGTTAAGTTCTTCTTCTTCTTTCATTCGCTTGAAATATGTCTATAACAGCAATGTTGTGTCTCTTGTATGAATTTAACTGTCTTTTTTAGTTCACTCAGCGGTCCATAGAGTTTATCTTCCACTGTTGCCTCTCTAGGCCAGAAGGTATGCCTAGATATGTTGTATCTTGGGCAGTCTTGGAGTATGTACTCTGCTGTCTGCGACGCCAATCCACATGTGCACATGGCTGATTCACCAATCTTGAATTTTGTATACATGTGGTTGTGTAATATATTGTGTTCTCTTCAGAGGCGCAGAATGACTTGTTCTGGTCTGTCCATAACGTGGTAGTTGTCTTGAGCAGGTTTTGGTGGCTTTCTGACTGATTTGATCATTCTTTTCTTTTGCTTCTTCCTTAGCCAATCGATCAGCTCTGTCGTTTCCGGGTTTTCCACAGTGGGATGGTATCCACTGTATGGTGACCTTATGCTGACTGCTTAAAAAAGTCGCTTAATAGTCAACAGGGTCGACTTCATTGCACCGGGTTTTATCCCATATGGCTCTGTCTCTTTCCGCAGTGCGGAAAGCGTCGCACAAAGCATAAACTCCGTAGCTCTAGCGGCGACCCACAGGAGTCTCCGAAAAATTTCACTCGTGAACCGAAAGACAGCCCGGAATCAAACCCACAACCTTCGGAGCCCGAATCAAATGGCTTGACCACTTCACAACGGAGACATGACTGCTAAGTTCAGAAAGTAGCGCCCTATGTACTGGCAATTTCCCAGACTGGAGCACCTCGAGTACTGATTTTGCATCTGTCAATAGCACCACATGTTGTGTACCATGGCTGGTATTTAGTTATTTCTCTGTTGCTATCTTGATTGCTTCAATTTCAGCATCATAGTTATGGCAATACTTTCCTGTTGGTACTCTGGCCGTAGTCCTTAGTATTATTTGGGTATTCTATATACACTCCCGCTCCTCCAGTTGTGTTAAGATATAATAAATTTGGTTTCTACAGTTACCACTGGGTCAGGCCCAAATGTAGAATATTCTTGGATGCTGTCTAAACAGTGTTTGTGACTGAAAGACTATTGAGACAAAATTCAGTTTCCTCTCTCATTTCCATGTCCTACTCTGAATGGCTTCATACCTCTATGAACGAAAGATGAGTGATTGGAAGGGCCAAATGTAAGACAGGCCTGCATGCCCAATTTGTAACCCTTTGAAAATAAAGTTCGTTTGTACGTTCTTCTTCTTCCAACTTGTATGTTAAAATCCCCCCCTTTTTTTGCGCTCGCTCGCTTTGAACTCAAGCTTAGTCCATACCTTATGTTATGGAATTAGTCCATACCTTATGTTATGTTATGAAAAGAATTACAAAGATCTGATGTCAATATGTCATACTATTTATAGCTGTGATGGGCTGAATTTTGCATGTGGATTAGCTTTCTTTATTACCAGTGCCCCTTGCCATCAGGCGACTCGACTTCAGAGGTACTTGTAATTAACGTCCCCAAGTCAAGGACAACAGGTAAACATTTTAGTCCAGCTGTCCGGTGTAGGGGTTGAACCACTAACCTCAGCATCAGCACACCGGATGTTTAAGAGCACGCGTTCTTACCCATTCGGCCATATGGACCTGCAAAATCCCCCATGATTATCACTATTCTTCCCCCAACCCTTCAGTAATTAATTTCATCCTTTTCTTCGGCAGTGTTGGTGTACAGACTTGTATAACTGAAATGTTCCTTTTCTTTGTTTCAAGTCTGATAGTGACAAGTTGATCACTTATTGGGTTATAACCAAGACATGTAGAAGAAACTCTTTGTCAAGAGGAAACCAGCCCCACTCTGTCCACTCTTTTTCTTCCCTAAATACATGTCTCCTGTTCAGGTCACGAAGTAAACTTGTCCCACCTGTGTCCTGAAAATCCATGTATATCAATTTTATTTCTTACAAATTGTTTACTAATCATGAAAAGTTTCCCTAATACTATTATTCCAGGCTCCCATACTAATTTTCTTCTTTAGCCCAACGGCATAACTTTCCACAGTAGAACCGTCAGGCTTGCTGTTGCCATCTCTACTATTCTCATTTGCTCCCTTCATCATTCTCTTCCCCAGTTTGCATACATGATCTGCCTGACCTTGCCTGGGCCTTGACATCAGATCTTTGTAATTCTTTTCAGCAGCTATGTTGAGTATCTTGGGATGAATAATGTGGTAATTTTCTCTTGCTTTCCAAATCCACATGGCTGTGGACTATGTCCCAAGCCTTTAGCAAACTTTGTAGGTAAGTGGGTACTCTTCGCTGTGCTAACAGCAAAGAGCACCCCAGGAGTCCAGTTACCTAGCTGGGCAGTCAGTGGATATCTCGTTCTCTACTATTGCTTTAATATAGTCAGAGTTTGCAATCAAATCTTCATTTACCAGGTTGTCTTGAATGTTTAATTATTTATATCATAGTATCGTATAAAAATGCTTTTCACGTTCACCTGTATTGTTATGAGATTTATTGGGAGCATACACCTACATTTATGTTGTTACCACTCTTTTAGGTATATTTTGTTTCAAGCATGTTCACGACTGTGCCTGGTCTACAATGAAGTTAGTCCCGTTTTGCCATTCCTTGGTACTCCTGAATACATGTATATATAACGTCAAAGCATCTTTTTGCAGTCTTATTATTTATTTCCTGTGTCTGCAACTCCCATGACATTAGTACATTTCTTCATGTCTTCTAGATTGTTCTGTGGCTCACAGTCTACAACAGCTGTAAAACAGGTTTATGAATATGACAACTGAAATAACCATGTTTCCAGAGTAATTTGCTATCACAATCTCAAATGATACCAGAAAATAACAACTGCAACAACCTTTTATACTCATCCTTTCAGAATCTTCTCATCTCCAACACAAGCTGCAGCATATTCCTTTAATGTACAAGGAAAACCAAGCTCTGTGTCCAGGTCATAAACCAAAGTGGCTTCACAATCATGATATATAAAAATCACATGGTAGTCCTGAAAATAAACAATGGCATTATGCAACAGAACTGGTGATAACATAAGGTTGAAAGGAAGAACAAGTAGACACAAAAGTATGCACATTACAATGACTTATTAGCATATGTAGTGTACTTTTGTCTATGTTACAATATCAGTTTTCTTTTTGGCAGGGAAAGAAGCATTAGCCATCCTCAGCAACTGAAATGAATATGCATAAGCTGCCAAAGAAAAGCAGCTGCACGGTTTGCAGAGCTTGTGTAAGGCATCTAGTTAGTATTAACCAGAAAGGATACAGGCAAGAGGATTATCATCATTACACCAGAGTTTACCCCATGCATCTCCTATATCTCCCCACAGAGTTGCAAGCCCCCTGCTGAGAGAGTTTACCCCATGTATCTCCATTTCTCTCCACAGAATTGCAAGCCCCTTACTGAGAGTAACGCAGACAGCATGAATGCTGTTATCTTCAGCGATGGCAGCCCAGGGATGTCAGGATAAAGTGCACCCATGGTCTGAGCGATGCAGTCTTAACACAAACCCACCATCTTCACAGTGCAAGGCCGATGACTTGACCACAGCGACCCTATTATGGACATTACAAGGATTTATCCCGACTGCACTGGCCATGCAGATCACAGATACACTAATCCCTGTATAACAAATATTTTGTGTGGAATGTCACTCTAATCACAGCACAACAAAGTTTCTTGATACTCTGCCAGTTCTCCTGCACTCTCATGCCTAAAGTGTTTGTACTGTGACCCTGTTCCTGCTTCTTGTTTCAAGAACTATGCCTCCATCATTGCTCCTAAGTCACTGTGGATTGATTGATTGATTGACTGATTGATTTAGGAACCGACATCACAGCATTCGGGGCATTCCCATAAGCGTTCCAGTCCCCATTCTCAGCAGCCAGCGAAGAGTTCCAACACTAATAGTACCAGTAGCAATCTGATTATATGTCCTCTGAGCATCAATCGTCGGCCAGATCCCCTCGTCACCCCTCGCTGTCGCATTCTTGCCAGACCATGGTGATCCATTTGCTCCACCAAGGTGTACATGTGCTCCCACAAGGCCGCAACCACGTCTTCCTTATCATGCATCAATGCTCCACCAAGTTTTGCAGAGCCGGCCAATCTGTTCACCTGTTCATTCCCCAGCACACCGGCATGTCCCGGAGAAAAGATCCAGATGATGCTTGTCACCCGTGACTTCCGAAGAGAAGCAAGCCACCCTGCACGAAGCTTGCCTGTCCTCACCCTCCTCAGCATGCTTTCTGAGTCAGTTACAATCACAGTGTGTGTGTGTATTGTATTCTCCATCCAGCGGAAAGCTGCACTGACTGCCTCCACCTCCATTCTTAAGCTAGATGTTGTGGTGTTTAATTTGACCAAAGTATTTCAATAAGTCACTATCATTGAATAGAAGAAAGAGTATTGAAGTGCTATATTATATATAGAACCTGTTCTGCTGTATTGTACTTGGAAGCAATAGAGATCTGGTTCCTGAGACGAATGTTACAAATGTTGCGAATTCCTTGGACTGCCAGAGTAAATAATGATGACTGCCTGAAAGAGGCTAATGAAACTAGAACATTATATACAACAATAACAAAGAGACAAACAGGTTTCTTTGGGCTTGTGATGAGAAGAGAGGCATTGGAGAACATTCTGATGACTGGAAGGGTCGAGGGAAAAAGAGGAAGAGGCCAACCAAGAGAAATGATGCTGGATGGATTGAGACGGTGGCATGGAGGAATATCAACAGCAGAGTTGATCCAGAACACCAAAGACTGAGATCTGCACTTGATGATGATGATGGTTTCAGTTTCCAAGAAATAATGCTATTTATGAGCCAGTGTTTCTCAATATTCAAATCTGGAAGAATGTCAGCAACTTTCTCCTTCTAGGCTGATGATATTCTAAGAACTTTCTTGTATCACTTAAGTTCAAATATCCTAACTCTTTAAGTGAATAAGAAATTGCTCATGACTTACACCCATATGCTGCAATAGGAAAGATGCATGGTCTCAACATGTCTGCTTTGTTTGTTGGTGTTGTGACACAGGTTTACATCTGACTTCTTTCTTATTGCCAGTTTACATCTGACTTCTTTCTTATTGCCAGTTTACATCCGACTTCTTTCTTATTGCCAGTTTACATCCGACTTCTTTCTTAATGCCAGTTTACATCTGACTTCTTTCTTATTGCCAGTTTACATCTGACTTCTTTCTTATTGCCAGTTTACATCTGACTTCTTTCTTATTGCCAGTTTACATCTGACTTCTTTCTTATTGCCAGTTTACATCTGACTTCTTTCTTATCGCCAGTTTACATCCGGCTTCTTTCTTATCGCCAGTTTACATCTGACTTCTTTCTTATTGCCAGTTTACATCTGACTTCTTTCTTATTGCCAGTTTACATCTGACTTCTTTCTTATTGCCAATTTACATCTGACTTCTTTCTTATTGCCAGTTTACATCTGACTTCTTTCTTATGCCAGTTTACATCCGACTTCTTTCTTATTGCCAGTTTACATCTGACTTCTTTCTTATTGCCAGTTTACATCTGACTTCTTTCTTATTGCCAGTTTACATCTGAATTCTTTTGAACAGTCCTCAATGATGATGATTATGGAGCCAAGATATTCACAGTTTGTGACATTTTTAAAGGGAATGGACATAATTTTTTTTTAAAGTTCAGAAAAAGACTTTGATTCTCAATGGCCTCTTGACAGATACAATAAACTCTTTTAATTCCTTACCAATGTTTGAGAGGAGTACTGTGTCATCTACATATCAGAGTTCTGGAACTCGAATTCCATCAATCATGAATGCATCAAAATTGTCTCTGGTCTCACTGTATTTGATGTTTCCCATTACATTTTCTGCAGCCCACTCTTACTCCCCTGTGCCCTCATATGAGTTTGTTTTTTACCAGCTACTCTGACAGTGTAGGAATTGGCCAGCAGGCAGCACTGACTGGGAGGTGTGCAACAAATGATACAGGACGATTCACACCCAAGTGATGCATGCAATCATCTATGTGAAAGGCTTTGTGCTAGGAGGCAAAAGAAGTGCCTGGGGATTCATAGCGAACGTTATGGGACAGTGTTTAGTGCAAGAGAGCCTGGTATATCCAGTCTGAGAATGGAGGTGGAGGCAGTCACTGCAGCGTTCTGCTGGCTGCAGGATAAATAGCTCACATGTGTCATGATTGTAACAGGCTCAGAGCATACTGAGAAGGGTGAAGATGGGCATGCTGTGTGCAGTGTGGCAAGCTTCGTGCAGAGTGGCATACTTTAATTTTTAAAAATCAAAGTTAGGGAGCACCCGTTTAATCTTTTCTCCAGGGCATGCTTGTGTGTTAGAAAGCGAACAGGACAGACAAATTGGCTGGATCTGCATCTCTAGGTGGGGTATTGGTGTACACTAAGGAAGATGCAGTCAGGGCCCTTTGAGGTCACGTGTGCAGTGTGGAAGAACAGATACATCATCATTGACTGGAGAGAATGGTGCGGCAGGGAGTGACCAGAGGATGTGGCAACACTCAGTTCTCCAAGGAAAGCCAGACAGACACAAAATCAGACTGCATCCTGATGCCATTAGTAATGGCACTCTTATATATAGCAATTCAGTTGTTGAAGATGAATTTGGAGTTCTATGTTGTTAGTTCTTGACTCAAAGCAACTCAAGTACACTGACAGCTGCTTTTTCAGGATATAATGATTCAACAAAGTGGATTAAATGTGCTTAAAACCCCATATCTCTCATGATGTTCTAGAGCTGAAGGCCTTACTGTAGTCTATGAAATAAGTGTGGAGATGTATACTGTACTCTCAGCGTTACTCAAAGATGGTTCTCCTGTTGAAGATATGGTCCTTTGTTCCTCTGCCCTATGAAAAGCATTAAATAAAGTGTATGTAGATGAAAATCTTACCCATATTACAAGCCTTTCAGAATTCTTGCTTGCTTTCTGATGCCACAGTGGTATCTGTATAAGAAAAGGGGACAGAATTACAATATGTAATTATTAACTTAATACTGTTTCCCCCTGATCTTCAGCCCCTAATGGGAAAAGTTAAGATCTGGCTTCATCTTACATTAGACAGATGCAACCTCTTTTATGGAATATTCCTCAGCAATGAACATAGTTCTATAATGTTAGTACTGAGAAAGTAATGGTTTGTCTTATGCACTGTGAAATTCACAAAAGTACATATTTTATTGTCTCTATGGATGCAAGCAAACATCTGTGCTTACATTAATCTCATGATCCCATTAAAAGTAAGTTGTGTGATTGATCAATATTATAAACAGTCTATTATTATTATAAGATATGAGCTACCGTTTCCCTCAAAAGTAGATTCATGGTGTATACAAAAATAGCAATTCAGACCAATATAATGAGTCATGGGGGTCAGAAGTTAACATACACAACAAGTATGCAATACTTATAATATCAGCTATAAGAATTACATTTCTTCACAATTTAACAATCTCAGGAAGTCAAACCAGAGAATAAATGCACTGAATCTAAGTTTCACCACACTGACTTATAGGATAGTACTGATGAACTATGACATGGTTACTCTCTTGTATGATGTGTCTCCACAGACATATATCAGTCTTACTCACTGCGCTGGTTTCTGAGCTTGGGGGAGGGGGATGGCAGCTTTGCAACACAGAGCCTGCGACAACGAGACTTTGGTACCGGGTACAGAGGATACTCTCTACATCAACCATACTCTCATAGAAGTAAGCTATTTTTAGGATTCAAACAAGCTGTCATTCAAACAAGCTGTCATTCAAACAAGAATAGAAACTCAGTCTTCCAGCTGATTCACCAACCGACCACCCAACCAACCAACCGACTGACCAGTGGCATATTATTATGTACTAATTTCTGTGGTATTTCATTTCACAGATAAAGAGATTGGGGAAAATGTCACAAACTCCATCACATTCCAAATATGGCCATTTACATCAACCATAGACAAGCTGACATGACACAGTATGTGGAACACCAAACAACACTACAGTAGAATAATAGAAACAATCTCAGAAATGAACACATCAAGCATGAAACTACCAGGGGATTAGTCAGCTTGATGACAAGAAAGCAGTTGAAGTATGTAATGCAGAAACAGAACAGAAGTATTTCAAAGAGGCCATTGTTTATAACCTTGTGGTGTAAATAGAATAGGACAAAGTGAGGAATTAAAAACAAACAAACAGTGGAAAGCATAAGTGAAAAGGGCTGTACAATCCCAAAAAGTTTCTTTTACAATGTCAATACCGTCTTTGGACAACAATCACCTTCAAATTAATATCCTATTTGTGGCTGACTCAGTCACAATATTATTAATGTGAGCCAGGGATGGACCCTAATATAATTTCTCATTGAGGTTGAACGGGGTAAGGGTGATGCTATAATCGAATCAAATTATACAATGTGCTTAAAATTAGAAGAAACACAAAACAACAAAATTATGATAAATATGAGACAGATCTTTATGATCTGTTTAAGTCCCCGCTAATCTCTGGTATCATGAAGGCTAATAGACTACAATGGCTGGGGCATATAGAAAGAATGGAAGATAATAGGGAAACTCGCTTACACTCAGGAAATAAATGACCGTAGACCCCGAGGTAGACCAAGAAGACGGTGGAGAGATAATACATGTACAGACCTACAAGCACTTGGAATCAACGACTGGCAAGAGAAGGTCCACCAGAGAGACGAATGGAGACGGATTGTATTTGCAGCAAAGAACCTCAATGGCTCGGAAAGCTGAAGAAGAAGATATGAGACAGATCAAACAACCTTAAATCAGTATGGAGAAACCCTAACAGCTGCAAGAGACTACCAGCTTTCTCAAAAGAATTGTTGAAACGTATTGGGAAGATGAGAAAGAGCGATGAATGATATGATACTTCAAACATTATCAATGATAAAAACAGTAACCATTTCTGAAGATAAATTAGGAGTTTACATAAAGGAACTGATGGTATGTCAGCAGGTGTGGTACAAGCACGTGCTGATAATGGAATAAGCTGCCTCACAAGAATATTTAATATAATCTCATTAAAAAAAGCAGATAATTGCCAACATGAAAACACTATTTTGAGTTGGAAGAAAAAAGGCAAGCAATGATGTGAGGATACCAGGGCATTTCACTTTTGAGTCATGCATAGAAAATGTATGACCAAATTCTAGAATCACAGAACAAGGGCCATTGTTGAATGACTGTTAAATAATGCTGACATTGAGTTTTGTAAGGAACAAAGCTGGCAGTCAGCATTGATAATGTCCTCAAAGACCATGAAAGGATTAATATGAGCCAGGAAAAGCTATCAACCATTGGCAGCTAACATGAAAAAATGGGAATTAAAGTGTAACAGTTGATATATGACAACACTGGAGAGAATATCATCATATACCACAGAGGACTCAGCTTCACACTGAGAGATTGTCTGCTATATTTTGGGAATGGACCATCTTTAAACACAATGGCACCCATGTAACCATTACATAAAATGTGAGAATGGAGGTAGAGGTCGTCATTGCAGCTCTTTGTTATCTACAACTCCACACATGTGGACCACCATTTTGTCTAACTCTCAATCAATGCTTCAGCACATGATAGAAACAATCAGCACAAGTGCAGAGCCATGCTAGTATTCTGCCTCTATCAAAGAATTCTCACAATTTATATCCCTCAGCTTCCTAGCTCTCTTCATTAACTATCTGTTCATTGTGGGTTTCAGAAAAAAAGTTGTAACGCATGAGCTGAGGTTAAGTTACAGACTCAATGACTCCTGTCAAGTATATTGCAAAGGTGTGATACTAAAGGAAAAAGTATACACATATTTCTAAGTGATAGACATGAAACATTTTGTTCAAAAACTCCAGACAAATGAGGATATCAGACTACAACAGATTCTGATATGGAGATGAGGCTTGATAAACAAAATATTAAACACTTCTCTTATTCACAGAAACTGAATGTGAGAATGAGTTGAGTTGAGTTGAGCTAAGAACTGACATCACTGCACTAAGGACATTTTCCTCCGAAAGTCGGAGAGTGTCTGCCTGCACGGTGAGGAACCACCAGTCTCCACACCAATAAGTCAGACATGGGGCAACGGATACTCACGCAAACCTCAGGTCCTGTATGACATCACACTGATGTTGGACAAGAGGATGTCTTCATCCGACATACAGGACTTCACGCTAGAGATCACAGCCAGTGAACACAAGCAAGCAACTAAGGACATTCCCATACGCACTCTGTCCCCTCGTTCAACAGCTATCGAAGAGTCACACTGCTAATTGTTCCCACTGCCATCTGATTGAAAGTTCTCCTGGTCTTCCCTCTCAGTCTTGAGATTCTACCAGAACTCTGCCAATCCCCCACAATCTCATCCTTTCCACATACAGGCTCTCTATCTGTTCCCCCGCCTTCTCCACCAGGTCCCACAGGCGAACGACCACCTCCCCCTTTTCCATAAGTAATCTACCACCAAGAGGTGCATTCTCTGCCAGCCTATTCATTCTCCCGCATGGCCAGGGCAAAAATTCCATACAATTCTCACAATCTGTGACCTCTGAAGCAAGGTGAGCCATTCCACACGAAACATTCCTTTCTTCACCTTACTAAGCATACTCCTTGAGTCCTTGAGTTGCAGTGGTCTCTAACCAACGAAATGCCGCTGTGACTGCTTCCATCTCCATTCTCATGCTGGAGATCGTAGTCTCATAAGGCAGAATCTCTTTTTTAAGAATTGTCCATTAGCCAATGCAATGAAACCTCAACCACTCTGTTTCTCACCACATGTGAGAATAAACAATGTTTGTATTGTTCATCCTATATTTATGAAACTAAGCTTTGTTTTAAATGGTCTTTGGCTCATTTCAGCAATCTTGTGTGTTTATTTCTTATACTGGGTCGCTTAATGTAAAAATGATCTTGGCTGAAAGAAATATAATCATTATTTTACCACTGTCCATTTTCAACTAGGTCTGCGTGAAGTAGATATTCAAGACTGGAGAAACATTGTGAAGAACACAGAACAGAAACTGGCTATCCCTGCTGCAAACAGCTGTACAGATCTGACATGGGAGAAACATCATGATGAACAGAATAGACACTGACTGTCCATACAGCAAACAGCTGTACAGATCTGACACAGGAGAAACATGATGAACAGTGAACAGATACTGACAGTCCAGCTGTACAGATCTGACACAGGAGAAACATGATGAACAGTGAACAGATACTGACAGTCCATACAGCAAATAGCTGTACAGATCTGACACAGGAGAAACATGATGAACAGTGAACAGATACTGACAGTCCAGCTGTACAGGTCTGACACAGGAGAAACATGATGAACAGTGAACAGATACTGACAGTCCAGCTGTACAGGTCTGACACAGGAGAAACATGATGAACAGTGAACAGATACTGACAGTCCAGCTGTACAGGTCTGACACAGGAGAAACATGATGAACAGTGAACAGATACTGACAGTCCAGCTGTACAGGTCTGACACAGGAGAAACATGATGAACAGTGAACAGATACTGACAGTCCAGCTGTACAGATCTGACACAGGAGAAACATGATGAACAGTGAACAGATACTGACAGTCCATACAGCAAATAGCTGTACAGATCTGACACAGGAGAAACATGATGAACAGTGAACAGATACTGACAGTCCAGCTGTACAGATCTGACACAGGAGAAACATGATGAACAGTGAACAGATACTGACAGTCCAGCTGTACAGATCTGACACAGGAGAAACATGATGAACAGTGAACAGATACTGACAGTCCATACAGCAAATAGCTGTACAGATCTGACACAGGAGAAACATGATGAACAGTGAACAGATACTGACAGTCCAGCTGTACAGATCTGACACAGGAGAAACATGATGAACAGTGAACAGATACTGACAGTCCAGCTGTACAGATCTGACACAGGAGAAACATGATGAACAGTGAACAGATACTGACAGTCCAGCTGTAGAGATCTAAGACAGAAGAGGAGCAATATAACTTTCAACGTTTTCTGAAAATCTAAACCCTCCATCATTATTTGTTTTAAAACATATGAATGAATACATCAAAATGTGATGTTTAAAAAAAAAATCAACAATGTTCTGATTGTCACACCTGCCTGGAGTCATTAGATATGAATACACAGAAACATTTGAGCAACTCTGAGCTAGGGCAGCTGTCTTTAACCATTGAACACAGCTTCCAAACATTCTCTTCACTGTCAGGGAAATAAAGAGAGAGCTTTATATTATTGTTGTTGTAAGAAACATGAGACATCTATTAAATATGATTATTTTAAAACTTAACTATCAACAACACTATATCAGCATGTAAGTTATACCCCCTAAAAACTATCATACAGTTATACATGAAATCATTGTTATATTCTACTGTGTAGTTCAAATAATGAGCTAAAGTACATATTTATTTGTATTCTGGTAACGTGGTCTCAAAAGTTAATGTTGCACACATCAGACAGATGCAGTGAAGAGTGATTCACCAAGATCAATGCCCTAAATTTAGAAACGATCAGTATTTTTACTGTACATTAACATAATAAATATACAATACTGAAGTTAGTTATATTAGTTGGAATATACATTACAGTCTGAAACTATGCTAAGGCTGTGGTTTGTCCAGATACAGTTTAATGCCCATTGTAAATCCACAGCTCAGTGTTTGGTGAGAAGTGGGTATGTTTGGGTGCCAAGACATTGTTGACTACCACCTGCAAAGATGTTTGCCGTACAGGCACAATTAGATTTCTCTTATATAGTGAATGTCAATATATCATGCGGCAACTGCACTAATATGTCAATATATCCTGCAACAACTGCACTAATATGTCAATATATCCCGCAACAACTGCACTAATATGTCAATATATCCTGCAACAACTGCACTAATATGTCAATATATCCTGCAACAACTGCACTAATATGTCAATATATCCTGCAACAACTGCACTAATATGTCAATATATCCTGCAACAACTGCACTAATATGTCAATATATCATGCGGCAACTGCACTAATATGTCAATATATCCTGCAACAACTGCACTTAGATGTTGTTTTGTAACAAGGCAGGTTGATAAACATGTGTATTTTTTTTGTTTTTTGTTGTTTGTTCGCATATCCTTTACAGGACATCACTGTCAACATCAGCATCTTTCAGCTGATTGTTGATTTCTTGGCAAAATTACGCTCAGTAGTTTGCCATTGCTTTCTAAGTGACTGGCTCACATACCTTTTAAGTTACCGACCCGGAGAGAACCGCTACTGATTCTTGCGCACGTCACATTACTCACAAGAGTATATAGGATTACGGAGAAAGTCATAGACTAGGGAGACAGGCAAACATGTGTATACAAGACCAAAAAGTTGTCACTAATTTTCTGCAGGAATAAACAATTAATGTCAGCGACATGTACACATAATTACTCTTCTGAAATCAAACATGTAGTTCTGATAAATAGATAATTACATTCACAATCCTTTTAAATGTTTGTGACAAAATTTGATAAACTGTGGAGATCATGCAATAGAGGACAGAACAAATGCAATCACCTAAAAATGAAAGTGCCACTTTACAGCAACCCGCCAGACGTGAAGAAATAGTCTAGTTGAATTTCCATCCATCCATCATGTGCCATGCCGATAAGCGTGGGCGGTCATGTACTGCCATGTCACTCGATCACCAGAGTCGTGGATCAGCTCTGTGTTACTGTCTTGACCATGCCACGTGACCAAACCATCCAGGTATTTACTTCTCGGTCATCCCCTTGGTCTTTTCCCTTCGATCTTGCCAGTCTTCACCAAGTTCTCCAATTAATTTCTTCTCATAACATGCCCAAAAAATTTTGGCTGTCTACATCTAATGTCTCTAATCAGTTTACGATCTTCATTTGTTTCTTGAAGGACTTGTTCATTGGTTTTTCTGTCTGTCCATGGTATTCTTTGCATTTTCCTCAGAAACCACATTTCCACAGCCATCAGCTGTTTTTCAGCTTGACTGCTTATTGTCCACGCTTCACATCCATACAAAAGTATAGGTTCTATGTAGCACTTCAACACTTTTTCTCATTTCAATTGATATCTTTTTATTGGTCAGTATGTTTTTCATCTTGCAAAAGGCTACCTTCGCAATGGCAATTCTTGTTCTAATCTCTTCAAGGCATCTCCCATCAGATGTTATGACTGTGCCGAGATAACTGTATCGATTCACTTGCTTAAGAATATGCCCATTTACTCATATATCACATTGTGGTATTTCCTTCTTCCCAGTGACGACCATAATCTGTGTCTTCTTAATATTCAGTTCTAACCCTAGTTGTTCACTGTGTGCAACAACCGCATCTACTAAATTTTGCAGGTCCTGTTCATTGTCTGCAATCAAGACTGTATCATCTGCATATCTAATGTTATTGATGTATCGTCCCCCAATGTTGATTCCTTCCATATCTTCTATATTTCTGAAAATATTTTCACTGTACAGGGAAAACAGATCTGGAGACATTACACATCCCTGTCTCACACCTCTTTTAATAGGCTGATATTGACCTACATTGTTATCAATTCTGATGGCAGCTTGTTGTTTCCAATATATGTTTTTTACAAGTCTAAGGTCTTGTCCATCAATTTGTAGATCTTCAAGCATCCTTATCAAGTTGACATGTCTCACTTCATCGAAAGCCTTTGTGTAGTCAATAAAGCAAAGATATAGATCCTTGTTTACTTCTAAAGAACATTCAATTACTGTTCTCAGTAGTTGAATTGACTACTATACTATCACAATCAAGACATCATTACCTACATCATCATTTTAATCCTTGCCATGTCAATTTCTCCAAATTTGTGTACTATTATCCAACATCATTGATGCCATCACATTTTGTATGATGATTTTTTTCCTTCATTATGATCAATTTTCCTCAAAGTAATCTTTTATATTATCACTAGTCTAGTTATTATCTTCTTAATCCCCATCATCTTTATTATCACTTAATTTATATTACTACCAATATCCTCAACTTTATCTCTTTTATCATAATTTCATTTACCATGATTGTCCTGATAAGGTTATTCAACAGCAACATCATTTTCTTAGGCTACCCCTCATATTTGTACTTTACTCCTACACTATTATTGTCATTATTTTCTGGGAGAAACCATTACTGTCACTATCCACTTTTAAGCCATTATTGTTTTCTTCATTATCACCGTTTAGACTATCATCACATTCTGCCATTATCATCTCGTTTATATTTATACTCTCCCATAGACAACATATTTTCATTTAGCAGATACACAAACTACCAGCATAATAAAAGCAAAATGTGCATTACCAATAGCAAGCTGTATATCTACACCGAGCGTGGTTTCTTAGGACTTCTGGTACTTGCATTGCATGTTTTTATACCATGGCATTCTGGAGTCAACAGATAAGTATATAAACATTACACCTAGAATTAAAGCAGTTTATAAATATTGTGTCCAGTTATTAATTACCACATCCACAAACAATTGTCTCATTGCATGCTGTATCATTATACAAAGTACCCCTGAAGTCAGAGTCGGTTCACTTGATGCCGAGGGGCACTGGTAGTAGGGAAAACTAATCCACATGCAAAAATCAGTCCAGTGCTCTCATTGCATGCTGTATCATTATACAAAATACCCCTGAAGTTGGAGTGGGTTCACTTGATGCCGAGGGGCACTGGTAGTAGGGAAAACTAATCAACATGCAAAAATCAGTCCAGTGCTCTCATTGCATGCTGTATCATTATACAAAATACCCCTGAAGTTGGAGTGGGTTCACTTGATGCCGAGGGGCACTGGTAGTAGGGAAAACTAATCCACATGCAAAAATCAGTCCAGTGCTCTCATTGCATGCTGTATCATTATACAAAGTACCCCTGAAGTTGGAGTGGGTTCACTTGATGCCGAGGGACACTGGTAGTAGGGAAAGCTAATCCACACCAGTGCTCTAGAAGTAGCACGTGTATGGACTATGCTTGAGTTCACAGTGAGCGAGTGAAAAATAAACACAAAATCACACTTTCTTTAATCATTTGCACTATTGAAGATTTTGTCCATATGAAAATTGCCCAATATACTATTGGTACCTTAGAAACCAAGCAATCCGCACTTTTATTGCCACAAACTCCATGTCCAGGACACTACACAAATCAAGTTTCCACCGGTTTGTTGCACTGACAAATGACAGTTGTGTGTATCAAGGCCATCTGTATTTGTTTTTTTTTTTCCGGGTTCAAGCCCCGGTGAGGGCTGGGACTTCTTCACCTGGACTTCTAGTAACAAAATTTCCCCTGGTCTCTGGGTAGTGAGATCAGATGTCCGTGTGTATTGTTGGGCATATAAAAAATCCCTTGGCAGTTGGAAAACGAAAAAGAGTAGTCTAACGGCACTGCCCGGGCAAAATTTTGAGTTAATAATCTACCCAAAGTATTTCAGGATCCTCGCCAGTGCTATGGAGTTTATGCACTGAGCTGAGATTCTCCGGGCTCAGGCTTGAGTTAGGAGTAGAACGGAGCACTTATGGGTTACATCTGTGTGCCGTGATGTTAATCAGTCGACTAAACGAATCTAAACTGTTAAAACCATCTGCATTGAACCACTGACCATGAGACATTGCGAAGTGTTGCCGGCATAGTCTGTGCATGTGATGTGAGCTATCAGAGCAGAGTGCAGCTTTACTGGCTTATTCCATTCCATTCATGTTATGACTCACTTTTTTCTTCTACAATTCTAGTCTACCCTGCACTCCCATCAATTTCTGACAATGACAATGCAAGTAGGAAGGGACATAATATTTAACGCTGAAGAATTAGAACATGTTTGCGTCGAAAGGCATCAATACATAAATATTCATAAATTTATACAATCAAATCTAGTTATGATGAGGTTAACAACTTTCTCCGTAATCCGTATATCCATGTGAGGAGCACAGCTGCGTGAGATTTGGCAGCGGATTGCGCCACATTGGTTACTTATGGAAGGAGGGGTGGGGGGGGGGGGCAGTGCAGGATTTACGTATAAGCTACACAAGCTATAGCTTGGGGCCCCCAAGAAAGTGGAGGCCCCAAAGCATATTGTCCGAGTGAGCAATTTGTCACTGACATAGAATATCTGGACTTATAAAGGGCCCCATATTTCAAATAGCTTAGGGCCTTATCAAGTCTAAATCCGGCCCTGAGGGGGGGGGGGGGGGGGGGGTGAAGGGGAATGTGAGCCGGTCCCACAGAAAGCAATGCAATGGCAAATTGCAGAGCGTAATCTTGCCAAGAACATCAACATCAGCTGAAAAATGCTGGTGTTGACTACAACATCCTAAAAGGGATATGCAACTTAAAAAAAAAAAAAGTTATAAATATGGAAAGTATAACCAGCAATGGTATCCACTAACTAAAGGATAATCTGAACCAAACAATTCATTAATACAAACAAATACACCATGAATTGGGATTTCAGACTGAACCAAACAATTCATTAATACAAACAAATACACCATGAATTGGGATTTCAGATTGAACCAAACAATTCATTAATACAAACAAATACACCATGAATTGGGATTTCAGACAGAATTGTTATCAAAAAGACGGTATAGCAGGAGTAAGTAACTTAGTATTAAATGATTGCAGGTACTGGTGCTTTCACCCATCGAGTATGCCCTGGCCAATCTTACTGTCTGCCCTACACAGATTGGAAGACTTGAAAAGGTACAAAACGAGACCATGCGCATCATTTTGAGCTGCACGAGAGACACCAGCTGTGTAGCGATGAGATACCTCCTTGACTTCCCGACAATGAACCACAGGATCAAGATCTGGAGAGCTCGTGCATACTTGAAAATAAGTGCGGATGAGCAGCACCCTCTGCATGAAAATATATTCAGAGAAAAGGGCAACAGGCTAGAGAGGGGCAAATCATGGATGGGTCGGGCGGAGGATATCATCAGACAGGTCTGCAGTCCTACCGGTATCAACCCCGGCAAGGAATGGGTGCCTGTTCCTCCAGCTTTTAAGTGCACCTTCTCTTGCATTATCACACTCGACAGACGGTGCAGAGAACAGAATCCTGTCACTGTCAATGCAGAGGTCAACGCACTCATCAATGAACACGCAGACAACCCCCAAGTGCTCATCTATACAGATGGATCTGTTGTAAAGAAGCAGAGAAGTGCATGGGCATTTACAGCCCGTTCAGCGGGTCGAACCGTTCAAGAATCCAGTGGTGCCCACACTATGCCCACAAGCAGCATGAGGATGGAGGTAATGGCAGTAACACAGGCTTTCCTATGGCTAGAAGCACAGCATCATACCAACGTGTGTGTACTAAGTGATTCAACGAGCATGATTCGGAAGGTCGAAGCTGGATCTGTACGTAGACAGTGGGCTGAGTCGCTGAGGAAGTCTGTTGTCTGTAAAGTCACCTTCATCTTTGTCCCGGGACATGCGGGAGTCCAGGGAAATGAACGAGCTGATAAAATGGCTGGCTCTGCACCCCCTGTAGATGGCCAGCCCATGGATCGTGCCGATGTTATTAACGTTCTTAAAGACACGTTGAGAACAGAGACTTTGACGTCAGTGAATCAACATCGCTGTCCACGATGAAAGACCTGGGAGTAAGAATCGGCACAGCCAGACGCGAGAGGTACATCGGGAAAACAAGGCGCCTCGTCAACCAACACAGAACTGGCACTATTAGATTAGCCACCGGACGCTGATGCATATGCTGGGGGGAGGATCTGAGCACCTTCACCTATGCCATGGCCATGGCTGATAACTGATTGCAGGTATCAGGTATTCCAAAATTGTGTAGACAGCACCCTGGTTATGACGATAATAATATAATATAATAATATTAATAATTATTATGTTAAATTAGATGCTAAATTAATGCGATATCGATTTTTTTTTTTTAAATGTGGACTAAATGTTAGAAGTTTGATTTAGCATTGTAACATTGTTTGCCAGCAACCCCCGTCCACATTTTTAAAAATTGTTATCGCTATTATTATTATTTCTCTAATAATAAATCAATCATCTTTTGTCTAGTACCTGCAGTTATAAAAAGCACACGTACTAACAATAATGTCCACAGAATATATACGACGCATGAGCGAGTCCTAGAAAAAAAAAAAACAGTGGTTCGCGTATTTTATTTTTACGCCATCGTTCACTACAAGTTAAAAAATAACACAAAATATGGGAATGGCAGGGAAACAAACATATGAATAAACATCGTACCGTAATTCCCTCACTTATAGTAGTAATTCCTTTGCCTTATTATTATTATTATTATTATTATTATTATTATTATTATTATTATAAGGCTTCATTAAAAGTTACATTATTATTGTAGCCTTCAGCACAATCACCGCATCTCTGATAAACATGTATAAATTGTATATGTTAATTTGACTGCTGTGTACCCCCTCTCATTAAACTCCTGTGCACAGTTTCCATTGCATAGCAAAACAACGGGATTACAGTTACACATTCAAGACTGCATCAGGGCTGCCATGAAACAAACTGTCCAGTTTTGGAACAACTAGAAATAGGAAATCCAATTATTAATTACTTCTAAAACGAAATGCTGAATATAGTGCACTCGGGAGGAATAATAAATCCAGGTCCATTCAAATAAGGAACGACGCGAAGCTTTTTTTTTTTTTTTTGATGCCTTGACGCGTATTGGGTATATGGTGTTCGCGGCATATTTTTTATAGAACAATCGGCAACCAATAAGTGATGGGGTCAACATCACGTTGGCCTCTATTACTGTCCATCACATTTCCTGGTACCCATTTCATGTTAGGTCGACCTGGTAGTTCAAATCAATTAAAAAAATACCCCTCCATGGGGATTCGGACACAGACCACTTAGCCGAAAGGCACGCATACTCGTGATAAAAACTTCGCCACGGAGCAAGCACGACAGGAGGCTTCCAATCGTCAGATACGGTCACACTTACCCCGAATGGTTCGGCCCTTTGCCTTCATGACATCCGGTGGGGGTTTGGGGAAGAAAAAGGAGGCACTTCGTACCTTGTTTCGAAAGCTTCAAGTCGTTTTTCCGCGTATGACACACATGAGCACGGCAGCATTGCGTCTGCTCCGAAGCCACCTCCGCCCTCTTGGGGTAGCACCCTTTTCTTAGTGCCCTCACACATATCGTAGCACCCTCGTCCTCGAGAAGCCAGCTTCTTCCGCAGCCGTTCGTCTCTGTCGTTCCCTCCACATCGGAGGTTCGCTATAGACGTCGCTGCCGCAATGTTGCCCTCTTCGCACCCGGTTCATGGCTCAAGGAGCCACACTTCCGTTCGCCCCCTAGGAAACCAGTGGTAAATACTCGACGGGGAGCAAACACGACAGGGGGATTCTGACCATCAGAAGTAGTCCCCTCCTCGCTGAATAGGGGCCCCTTTACCCTCTTTACACTGTCAGGGGGCGGGCCCGTCCAGGTCATGACTCCTGGACGTCGTTCTCCTGTCGTGCGTATTTATTGAGATGTTTCCTTTGTCTCGTGATGTTGTAATCTTCTGGAGAGATTTGTGTTCAGTTTGTTCTTCTTGAGAGACGGTGACTAACAATGCAGGCAAAGTTGAACCATTTACAGTGTATCATTGTCCCACCCAGCATTACGCTTGCTCCATGGCCAACTCAAGGCCTTCTTCACTGTCTCGTCCAGTTTTTAAGTGCCCGAGTTCTTGTCTCACCACATTTTATGCAGAGCTAGTAACACGCCCTCTTGCGCCTATCTCAGCGGTGAATAGACTGATGTTAGTTAGTTAGTCGACACATCATCCTCATTGCACATCGAACCATTCAGTCCATAAGTGCTCGGATCCCCTCCTCAGCAAATCCCGCAGCGTGTAGCGGCTAACGGCACCAATTCTATGTTGGTTTATCAATCTTCTTTGGCTTCCTGCGTAGTGTTCTTGTTTGGCCACACCTCTTTTAATTTGCTGTTCTCGCAGTCTGACAATGGTTGTAGATTCGCAGTCATCACTTGGTTCTCGCAAAAGTCTTACTTCTCGTAGAGCATTCAGAATGTCAGCCTGGTCCATGGCGCGTCCGCCCTCCACATTAGCCTTACTTGCGAGCTTGTCAGCCCGCTCATTTGCCTGTACTCCCGCATGCCCTGGCACGAAGATGAAACTAATCTTTGTCAGCCGAGACCGCTCCAGAGACAGCAACCACCCTCTTCGGATCCATCCCGTCTCTATCCTCTTGAGCATGCTCATTGAGTCGCTAAAGAAACAAGCCCTATTGAATGTTTGTGTCTCGAGCCATGTTATTGCTTTACTTACTGCCATGACTTGCATAGTCAGGCTACTTGTGATCTCAACAAAAGCACCAGAGTCCTCCTTCACAATTTTCCCTCCGGCCCGCGCCGTAAAGGCCCATGAGCTTCTCACATGTCTGACGACCGACCCATCTGTGTAAATGACAGCATCACCGTCTACCGAATACTCGAAAATCAACGCTTGTACTTCCGCCTCCACAGCAGCCGGATTTTCTTGTCTGCATTTTCTGTCTAGTTGGATGCAAACTGAAAAAGACGTACATAAATATGTTGGCACTTGTACCCATTCCTCGCCAGGTTCTAAGTCCTTCAATGAACACATCTGTTGAAGAATGTCTTCGGCTTGACTCATCCACGACCTTCCTCTTTTTAACCTGCTGCCCTTCACCTTCCTAATTTCACGATGCAGTGGATGTTGTGTGTTTGCGTTAACTCTGAGGTAGGCATGTGCTCTGTAAATTTGTAGTCTGTCTTCAATGGTTGGAAAATCAAGAAGGTAGCGCATTGCCCTGCATGTTGTATCTCTTGTACATCCAAGAATAATGCGCATAGCTTCGTTTTGTATCCTTTCCATCCTTTCTATCTGCGTATGGCTGAGAGTCAGGATCGCCATCGCATACTCAAAAACAGACATGACCAGCCCCTCGTATATGAGGCATAGATTGCGCTGCTGACAGTTTGCTGCCGCCATCATCCGCATCGCAGTCAAACCACGCTTGGCCTTTGTTATCACCTGGTCTATGTGCTCATTATAAGCAAAGCTTCGATCAAAACGTATCCCCAGGTAATTCATTGCCTGCGTTCTTTCCACTGTTTCTGAACACAGATTAACAGTTGGTGTTGGAGTGTTGACAATATGATTATTCAAAGAGAAACATGTCACTGTTGCCTTTGTTGGGTTGATCCATTGCCCCAGCTTCAGCACACCAAGTACTTATGCGACTGAGTTCGGGTTGTAGTTCCACAGCAACCTGATCTCTGTCCTTACCCTGGCGATACACTCAAACATCGTCGGCATATGACAATGTCCTCTCCGGTCCAATGATCTGCTCACTGGTGATTCTCACAGTGTAGGCGTTGAACAGTACCGGAGATAATGGTGATTCCTGTGGTAGGCCAGGATATATTGTTTGTTGGTTCCGAAGTCCAACTGCCACATCTAAAAACTGTTTTCCTATGGAAGAGGGCTGCAGCGATCCAAGTAAGGAGGAATGGACTTATTTTGAGTTCAAGAAGCTGAAGCATTAGAAAATCCAACTGTACTCTGTTGTACGCGTCCTCAAAATCAATCGATCGCTGCAGCAAAGGCTACAATGCCTGAGTGGAAACCTTCATAAACATCATGGGTAAAAACTTCTGCATTGGTCCAGGTTTCTCTTTTGGGACGGTACCCTCCCAGGGTAGGTGGGAAAACACCTTGCTTCTCTAGCTGGCTTGATATTTTACTGGCAATTAACTTCTCCAGCAGCTTACCTATTGTATTGTGAGTGGTTATTACTCGATATCCCTGAATTTGTATTTGGTCTTTGCCAGGCTTCGGCAAGGGAATTAGATAGCCGTGTAACCATTCCTCCTTGATGCTAGCACTCCCTATACTGTTGTTGTACATGTCTGCTAGTTTCTCTAGCTCGTTGTCGGTACACCGTATATGTCGTCATATCTTATATTCCACCTGGCCCTTGAGCGCTGTTTTTTGATCGTTGAAGCACAGCCTTGATTTCTTTCACTGTCACTGTGTCTTCATCCGAAATGTTCTGGGCCTTAAACCTGTCTGAGGTGACCTCCTTGGCAAGATTTCGTCTTCTCATGTCTGTCTGGCTGCTCTGCTCTAGACAGCCTGTCGAAGAGGGCTTTGCCCTTGTTATCGTCAGTCCTCTGCCAGATGAGATCGGCACCTTGGAAGTCAGAAATTCTCTTATTCTTGACGACCCCACTCATGCTTTTATGTAGTCGCCAGAACAATTTCAGTGACTTATATGTGCTTACTCTTTGACATACCTCTGCCCATTTTTCACTTTTAACCACTGTAACCAGTTTTTTGAACATTTTGGGGAGGATAACGAGAATATTCATAAACGATATATATCAGCCCGAGAATCATGGACCGATGTGAATATATCAGAAATATCAGAACGGGACTTAGAACGTCACGTCAAGGTGAAATCTATCCAGATTAGGAACGACAGAAGAACCAGGACATGGACTTGATAATCACAAGGGTCTAGCACTTTCAACTTTATATTATCTACATTTAATATTGTAATTACCGTCCCGTCTGGCCATAACAGACACGGTAAACATAAATTGTCATTTAACAGTGATCTTGTTGAGATGCGACAGCCTTGAACTTTGGGCTAATAAATTATGCCTTCAACGACATGATTGCCGGCCTATTGCCGTTCATTTTATTGCTTCAAGAATTTGTTGGATTTTGTGCCAACCTGGACCATTTATTGTTGATCAGTTGTATTTGAATTATATCAAGACACATTTTAGCAGGGACCAGGATGGGAATTCTGTTCTTCTTGGTGTTTTGGCATTTCCTTACAGCACTACGGTTATCCACCCAAGCCTTCTCCACCTCAAAATTCCACCAATGTGGCTGCTCCCAGCTTTTTTTCTGCCCTGAAAATTTCTGCGCTTGTCGTGCCTGATTTTACTCACCACATCTTGCCCTGTACTATCATACTGGAAAGTCTTGACCGTCGACGTGTGCTGCCTTGTTCTACCTTTCTCCACCAATACGCTGAAAGGGTGGTGGTCGCTGCCGTGGTACCATAGGACACCCCATCTAAACACTGTGTTGAGTGAAGGAGAAACCAGACTGCCGGATCAAGTTGCACTGTCCTTCATCCACCTGAGCGGCTTGCTGTCCTGGTGACACAGCCACTGTTGATACAACCAGGTCACTGTTTTCAAGTGCAGTCTCCCCGGGAAGGTTAACCCGGTCAACAAATGCCAGCAGAAGTCGGATGTGTCGGCCCTCCTAACAGGCGCAACGGAACGCATCTTCTGCTGTAAACAGGCACAACGCAATCGCGTCCCGAAAATAAAAAACTTCGGATTTGAACGCAGAAGAAGAAGGAGTTGCAGGTCTCGAAGCCCCCCCCACACCCCCCCCCCCCACCCCTGTGTTTGTTGGAGGAAATGTTCCCCATGATCTGCCTTTAGCGTTTAAATCGCCACAGAAAATGACATTTTGTGTGTGACCTAATATGTCATTTAAGCACTGCCACTTCTGGGAATCCACACTCGCGTTACGGGCATAAACGTTAATCAACACGAATGGTAGACCGGATTGAACTCTAACCGCCTGTATTTGTATGTCGTCATTGTCCCAACTGGACATGTCTAGCTCTGAAGCCACCATACCGTCGCGGATGAGAATCGCCATTCCCAGATGTCGCCTGTTGTAGAAACATTTGAAGCCGACTATTTGGAGTAGCTGATCTTCTCCCGGAGTGCTACAATGTCATTCCTGTAAACCAGGTTTTCGAGAATAGGGCCTCGTTGAATAGCCTGATGGTATATCCTTATTGTATCAGGCTTTGCGACCATGTCATTGTATTTCTCCATCTTATAGGTGTGCTGCTCCTCGACCCTTGACTCGAACAGAACAGTCAGCTCGATTAGTACTAGCTACAGAGTCAACGGAGAGCACACTACAATGTCTGGTCGCAACTGAAACTTCAGAATTTCCACCGGGTATTTGCCACTGCTCTGCAGGTCTACTGTCAACTCACTGTCTTCAGCGTCCCCGAGGATAGATGGCAGGCTGTAGGGGCAGTCGACTCTGTTGTTCGACTTTTGTCCAGCTATTTTGAAGCATATCTAAATGGCTTTGACAACAGTCCCCTTGTATGCCTGGAGTGTTGCTACATCCACTACTGCTGCCAATTCGGTGAGAACCTTGTGGCGCCACGTGAATCGGTCTTGCCCAAGGGCTGCCCTACATGCGGACAGTACATGTTGTACTATATGCGCTCATTTTGGTGTGTGTGTTTCTCCACAGGGGACATGTTTGGTCTTCGGATAAACGCCATTTGACCAGGTTAACAGCTGATCGTAAAGTGATCTGACAAGGAAGCTTATTCTCAACGGTAGCAAGCGACATATGTCGTTCCATGAGAGGGACATCTGTAGAGTTCCTTCCATAGAGACCCACTGCCTTTTTACGGCTGCTGCACTCGTTTGTTCCCTTCCCCTTCATGGATATCCTGGATCACCATATCTCTGCGCTGCCTGGCCGACGCCTTTGACCACCATTACGTGTTGTTTTGGTAGCCAAAGCCTTGTCTATTGGACTGGGTGTGTCCCATCACTTCCTTTAGTTGGAATTAATTTTGCGCCACTTCGACTGCCTCGTCAACTTTCCATTATCTTCCCGTCCTGAGCGCTGGCTGCAAGCAGTTCACTGTTTCATCTTGAGACTCGTGCAGCATCACCGCCAGCCTAGCTTTTCCGACCTTGTATTCCTCGACAACAGACTTGATCGGGAGCACGAGTTTCGACTTCTCTGAGTACGACGCTACGTCAGACATCCCTGGTGGCACTCCCAGCCATTTCCTTTGCTGACCTTCATCTCTATTCTCTTCTACATCCTTTGCTGGATTTGCTGACCTTCTTCTCTAACGCATGTACCGTGCTCGTGCACACATCATAGATGAATAGGGGGCATAGCAGCGTCGAGATCAGTATAAACTGGAGGCACCAGATCGCTTGGTTGGCCACCTTGAAAGCATTTGCCGCCACCTTGCCCTTTACGATCGACAGACTTCTCGACTTCTTGGGTCTGAAGCTCAACCTACACCAGTCGATCAAGCCTTTCGAGCATTCAGTGAGCATGGTTCTCATCTAGTGTCCGGATTGTGGTGCGGTCTATGAAAGCACTGAGTGGCGACATCCTACTGTCGCAGAACGAGCGTATATCATCCCAGAATGGATCTCGGTCTACAATTCTGGAAATTCAATTCAATTCAATTCAACTTTATTTTAAAAGGGTTACAAATTGGGCACGCAGGCCCGTCTTACATTCGGCCCTTCCAATCACTCATCTTTCATTCACCAATAGTGCATGATGCATTCACATAGGAAAATGCATTGTCAAATGAATGTTGTAAACATAAACAATGCATATTACAATGCTATGAGACATATCCCTCACCCACCCACACAACCTCTTTCCACCCACATAACCCAAACCCATCCACATACATCCCCATCCACCCATATACAACTCCCACCCACCCACACCTCCCACATACATATCACCCACCCATACACACACACCCTCCATCCACCCACACACACCCCCCGCACACACCCCACCCACCCCAGCCTCCCACATACCCACCCCACCACCCACACACAGCCTCACCCAGCCTTATACACCCCACTCACCACACACAACCCCCCACACACCCCTCCCTCACACCCACTCTCCCACACACACCCCCACCCAAACACACACCAACCCACCCTTCCCTATTAACACACATCTCCCCACATACATCTCCCCACACATACACCCATCCCCCAGCCTACACATACCCACCCACCCATATCCACACATCTCCAACCACCCAGCCAAACACTCATCCCCCAACAATACACACCCACACCCACCCACCCACACACCCATATACACATTCCCCACCCACCAACCCACACAACCCACACCCACACACACCTCATCCACCCCACCCTCCCACATACCCACCCCACCCACCCACACACAGCCTCACCCAGCCCTACACACCCCACTCACCCACACACATCCCCCACCCACACACCCACTCACCCCACACACACCCCACAAAAAACACGCACCAAAACCATCCTTCCCTATAACACACATCCCACACACACACATCTCCCGCAAACACACCCATCCCCCAGCCTACACACACCCACCCACCCATATCCTCACACCTCCAACCACCCAGCCAAACACTCATCCCCCAACCGCTCACACCCCGCTACCACCTACCCACACACACATTCCCCACCCACAACCCACACAACCCCCACCCACCAACACCCACACACTTCCTACCATCCACCCAAACCCCCCGATAAACACACATCCCTCACCCACACACATCCCCACCCACCACACATAACCCACCCACACACCCCCATACATCACCACCTACCGGCACATCCCTCACTCACACCCGCATCCCCCACCAACACACACATTCCCCACCAACCCAATCCCCAAGCCCCACACACATCCCCCTACAAACACTCCCTCGACAGATACATCCATTACACACGCATCCCCCGCACACATACGTCCCCTACACACACTTTCTCACATCTAGACATGATGCCTTACATAATCACTTAAACTAGTATGAACAATCTCCCGCACTTCACACACCACACACACACACACACACACACACACACACACACACACACACACACACACACACACACACTGACAACTGTCGTGAGCATTCTCACAAAAATTCGAAAACATTTGAGAAAAAAAATTGTACATATACATAGTGTGGCATAAAAAATAGTGATGCAATTCAACTCTCTCATTTTTCTTACACATACACACACACGCACACTCACACACACACACACACACTCACTAACTCTCTCACTCACTCTACATTAATGTACATGTGTTCATATTAAAGGTGATACAATAAAGTGGCATTCAAAATGATAATATGAAGATGAAAATACACATAAAATATGTAATAGTAATAGCATGTTACATGACATGCGTGCGTTCAACTCTCTCTCTCTCTCTCTCTCTCTCTCTCTCTCTCTCTCTCTCTCTCTCTCTCTCTCTCTCTGTTACACACACGCACATACTCACAAACGCGACTCAATAACACATTCATTCTCCCACTGTCCCCCACCCACCACACATCCCCACCCACCACACATCCCTCCACCCACTCACACATTCACTCACCAACCCATACATCTCACAACCACCCAAACAAACATTCCTCACACACATCCCCATCACACTCAACTCCCCACTCACACATACCCCAACCCACGCAGATCGCCAACACACACATGCTCCACCCACCCACCAACACACCCCCAACCACACACATATACCCTTCCCACACACACATCCCGCACCCAACCTCTCTCTCTCTCCTCCTCTCTCTCTCTCACACACACACACACACACACACACTCACACACACACTATCTCTCTCTCTCAAACTCACGCACTCACTCTCTCTCACTCACTTTACAGTAATGTGTATGTGTTCGTATTATACATGATTATATCAAGTGGCATACAAAGTGATACTTATGAAAGATGAGAGTATACAAAACAATATGGAATCAAGTGGCATTCAAACTGATAATATGAAATATGAGAATGCATACAAAATATGGAGCAGCGTGTTATATGACATGCGTGCGCTCATCTCTCTCCCTTCTTGCACACACACACACACACACACACACACACACACACACACACACACACACACACACACACAGCTACCACACAACAAAACACATTCACTCCATGCCACCCACACATCCCGCACACTACCCACACATCCACCACCTACCCACACATCTCCCGCAACCCACACACAATCTCCGCCACCCACCACTAAATCTCACAACCCACCACACACACACACATCCCCACCCAAGCATCTCTCCCCACCCACACATACACCACCAGTCCCCCAACCTACACACACTCACCCCGCCCCCAACTCTCGCATCCCTCAACTACAACTACCCACACACATATTCCCAACCCACCCACACACATCCCTCACCCACTCACACTTCCCCCACCCCTCATACACTCCTCACCCAAACACATATCCCCCCCCCATACATCCCCACCACCCACACCACCCCTCCACACACATCTCGCACCCACACACTCCCACCACCCTCACATACATCCTCACCCACACACACATCTCCACCCACAATCCTACCCCCACCCACACCACACACTCCACCCACCCCCACCCCCACCCACGCACACATACAAACCCCCACACCCATCCCCCATGCCACCTATACACATCTACCCACACATCCACACACATTCCAACCCACCCACATCCACGAATCCCACTACCCACCAACACACACATACACCCACCCACCGAAAAAAACATACCCTCACCCATAGGTCCCCACCCAAAACACACATCACCCACCCACACGCCCCTCATCCACACACACACATCCTCGCCCACCCGCACATCCCCCCCCCACACACACACATCTCCCACCCATCTCCCAACCCACCGATACACAGCACCCACCCACACACGCACATCCCCACATGGAAAACAATTTTAAAGTGAAAACAATATGTTATACATTGTATAACGAAGAAAAGGTTATGCACTTCATTAAAGAATACAATTCCTGGAATTGGCGTAAACATGATGAAATACACAGTGCAGTTAGTACATGTTAACATCAAGTGGCAGTAAAAATGATAATATGAAAGATGAGGATACAGAAGAAATATGAAATATTATATATCTATTTTTTTTTTTTGAGTTTCACGCACACTACACTATCTCTCTCATTGTCTCATACTATCTCTCATTGTTTCTTTCTCTCTCTCTCTCTCTCTCTCTCTCTCTCTCTCTCTCTCTCTCTCTCTCTCTCTCTCTCTCTCTCTCTCTCTCTCTCTCACACACACACACACTCGCTGTCACTCTCTCTTACTCTCTCAAACACACATACACACTCCCTCTCGCTCTCTTTGTTATTAAGGCAGAATAAACGGTATTCTCAACGTTCAAGAAGCGGACGCCAAATTGTGTGCCATTGTACAAGGCCACTCTCTACCTAGCTATGACGTAAGACTGCACACGAAGACGGCAAGTAGACAAAACTAATACGGTATTGTTTCTCGGTTTGAACAAGTTCAAAGGTCAAAGAGAACTTACAACCACGCGAAGGTGTGAAGCGATACAACGCGTGATCCAGGGAAATAAACGTAGAGCGAGGATAAAAAAAGGCGGCAAAGAGATCTTGATATAAACACTATGACTAGCTCCGCTCAAATCAGATACGTCATTCGCACTGCGAGCGCTAACAAGACAAGTCGCCTTAACCAGCCAAGAAGCCTGATACGGGGAAAATGACATGTGGCAAGAACACCAAGAAACACGCGGTATCCAAGATGTGCAGCGTGGGAGCCGGCAAGAAGAACAACGTTGAGAGCCTACCTGCGAGCTGTAACAACGAACCTGAAACTACAGCTACTACCGAAGCTACCACGAGGGAGAAGATTGACAGCCCACCACAGACAAGACCCAAGACAGCAGAGAAGGAGGAGAAAGACACCAGAGCCAGGAACACCGACTCAAAAACAGTCCGATGGGTTGTCAAGAGGATTCAAGTGGAGCTGACAGACGAAGAAATCCTGAAGCAGGTACGAGAAGAGAATTTTCACATCCGATTCTTGAAGGCGGAGCGGCTCCTCACCTACTCCAAGATACCTACAACCTTGGCAGTGGTGACATTGGAGGGCAGCGAAATGCCGACCACAGTATCAATCAACAAGAGAATGCAGCAGCCAGAGAGATACATCCCAAGAATCACTCAATGTTCCAGATGTCAGAGGGCCGGCCACAGCAGAGCAACGTGTCGCAGTAAGACGGAAATCTGCCGATACTGCGCCGATCTTCACGCCTTCAAGGAGTGTCCACTGGCTAAGCTTGACACCGACTTCCGAGCACCCAACAACAAAAGAAAGTGCGCCAACTGCCTGGGCAAACATGGAGCAAGATACCTGGGCTGTCTGTACCTGCAAAGACACAGAGACGTCTTAAAGATCGCCATCACCACAAAGACAGCCATACAACGAAGCAATACGGAGGATGCGAAGACAGCCACGGGTTGCTCACAAGCGGAAAGAGCCCAACTGCAAAGCCAAATAGACCAGCTAAAGAAGCAAGTCAAGCTACTCCTAACACCGTCACAAACCAGCGACAATGAAAAACTGCTTGCTGAAATGAAGGAGACACAGCAAAACATCAAACAAGAGATGGAACGCATGGCGGAGGTGAAGAAGGAGAACGAAGAAATCCTACAAATGATCAAAACCGAAAGAGAACTGCATAGAGGTGAAATGGAAATCTTCCAAAACAAACCAACAGAAACCATACAAGAACTCACAGAGAATCCGCAAGACGAAAACCAAGAGATCGAGCCTGAACCGCAAGCTACAGCCAGCAGCCCAAACGCGACGCCCGAGGCAGACAAAGGGGAAAAGATATCTCGCCAGACATCCGAAGAAAACAGAGATGAGCACCCTGATGACGGCACGGAGAGATCACGGGAACCTACCTTGGAGGAGCTACTAGCAGACGCAAGAGTGGAGGAACTCAGGCGACAGGAATTTAAAAGGTGTTGGTATGAAAGAGAAAAGAAGAAACCCAAGAAACTCAGGAAAGCGGTAGAATACCAAACTACATACTTGGAACGTGATTTTGCCGACTACTCGTACTACATAGAAGACGGAGAGAGAAAACCATGGCTGACCACGGAGGAAAAAAATCGAAAGGCAGCAGAAACTCACACTCGAAAATGAAAACAGGCGCAAGGAGGAAAACGGAAACGTCGAAAAACTCCTACAGAAACTACACAAAAAGGAGACAAAAAGACCAAATAGAAAGTCCTTATAAGGACTGTACCGAGACGAGCCAGAAAGACTGCACCAACAAAGAGAACCACAAGAGCAGACAAGCACAAAGGATAGCCGTCGAACGACCCCTCAGCTGACGTCACAGACACAAACCAACATAATCAGTCCGAGATAGGACTCACAAGACAAGAATTAGGGTGAATGAACCCACAAAAACCACGGACCACAACAATAACCACAGCTGAAAAACGCAGGCTGAACGAGGCCGAATTTGGAATTTTTGTTTTGAAAATTGGAATTGCAATTGGGCAGATACGTCAAAAATAGGATCAGCTCTCATAAAGAGCACCAGGTTCTCGTTCAGTTACAACGAGGAGGGACCAGGTGGCGTCAGGACGGAACAGGGGTTCCGAATACCGACCGGCTAAGTTTAGCTGACTAGTGGAGCTTACTGGATCGTAGTGAAATCATATTGGAACTGAGGCATCATCGCACCTACATTCCCGATGTCATAGAAACCCCCACAGCAGTTATGTATTTTTAAAAAAAAATGTATATTTACATTATTCAATAGCATCATCATCCTACAAATAAACAGTTTTTCACAGTGATAGTAATAAAGAATTGTAGTTTGTTTTAACTCATAGTTATGTTATTTTCCAAGTGTGCCTACGTGTGGGTGTGTACCTGGATGGGGGATTAACTAAACCAAGGACGGGGAGAGTTGTCACGGGAGATAACCAATCTCGTCTAGTAGTCCATTGATAGACTTAAACCTATGCATCTAACCTTCTCTTTCCCACACCTTGGGGGATACCAACACCAGCTACTTTTATTATTTTTTTTTTAAAAAAGGAGCAATTCTCAGCTGTACTTTTGAATATCCAGGGGCTTAATCTTTATTTCAGCCATATAGTATAGATTGTGTCCTGAATTTCTCCCTGGGGTCTGGAGTGTAAAGGACCTTATCCGTCACCCAAGAGAAATACCTGTGTGAGGAACAGTGACTACTGACATAATGGACAGCATATCTGGAAATCAAATTAGTCGTCTGACAAATTGGTTGCCTGTCCGATGTCAAGAATAACCATTTCTGACAAGTGGGGTTGCTCGCCCATGATAGTACTTAACTTGGCGGCAAGCACCCCTACGTTTCTGACTAAATTGTGGTCTCAGTCCGCGATCTTGAACCAGGCCTCTAGTAATCATATTGATTCTACTAGACCTAGACAAACACATTTTGAAAGTTAACTCTTGTAATCTTCAGTAATCAAAAGAGACTAATATCCAACGTAGCCAATTTTAGTTGAGGAAGTTAGAGTATAGAAGTTAGAATATAGATATAACTTTATAAAAGTTTATAAAAGATATCAAGCCGCCTGCCTCGAGCTCCGAAGGTTGTGGGTTCGATTCCGGGCTACGTCTCTCGGTTCACGGGTACAATTTTCTCGGAGACTCCTGGGGGTTGTCGCTGGAGCTACGGAGTTCGTGCTTTGTGCGACGCTTTCGGCAGTCCACCCTGCAGAAAGAGACCGAGCCATATATGATAAAACCTTGAGCAATTAAGTCAATCCTCTTCACTTTCAAGACTTTCTTTATCTAATGAAGTGTGTATGTTGGTGTATCTTTCTGCGCTGACATACTACTGTTAATCTGGGTGTATCAGAAATGGCATGAATGTTTTTATTTTGTTTGCAAGTGATTTTGCTGGAACGTTGTAGTTTGTGTTTAATAATGAGATGGGCCTAGATAGTTTCCCAGCTGTGTTTCATCCGTGTTGATGTCTTTTGATATGTGCCAAATAATCTATTTCTAAATGCCGAAAGAATGACCGTGATTATGGAGTCACGGAGCAATAGAAAATAGATTAGAAAATCTGAATGTCCTTAACTGTTGAAAGAAACAATACACAATAATAGTTTTACTGTTCAGATCTTCCCTTTTCAGCCTCTGCCCGGAGGTAATTATTATATAGTGAAGCAAGAAACGTGGGCAGACGTCTGTATGTATGCATGCGCCAGCTTGCTTGATCGCGGGTGAGGATTGTTATATAGACGAACATTGTTGTAAAACAAATCAGCTGATGACATACTTACAATATATTGTGTTTCAGTTAATATGATATATACATTAACAGGCGTTGTTTAAGGTTCATCGTAGAACAGGGACAAGATGAAGCTTTAAAACTGACATTACCATATGCTTGAATTAGTATACATGAGACCTTGTCCCACAGTAGGTGCACGAAATCAATACTGGTGACTTCACTCCTCTCTCTCTCTCTCTCTATTGGTCGTCTCAGTGATCGAAATTGTCTACTGTAAACATTCGCAGATTCATATCTCCAACAACCTACTTATTCTCACTATATATATATGATGAATTTCAGGTAGAAACATTTGGTTGACTTCATGACATTTGTGTTAGTGTTAGATTCATGTTCCGGACTAGAGGAGAGGAGTAGAACAATTGAAACAGTAAGTAAACTATTAATTAGTAGTGTTGGAACACATTCCGAATTGGGTGGACAAGATACTACACACAGAAGATGGTAGCCTAGGCAGGCCGACACACCGGAACAGTCCTGCTTCATCGGTCGCGAGACACGTGCTCGAGAGTGGTCATGTGGTTGAAAGAGACAGTGCCTTCCGTGTGTTGTTCAACAGACAGAGTAGTCGGTTGTTAAGGTTTGCTGAAGCCATAGTGATCAACCTGCGTAAGCCGTCCTTGTGCAAGCAGAAAGACATGTTAGTCAGTTTAAAATTACCGTGGTAGACAATCGACATTACTGTGCGAATATGTGTATATTTCAGATTGAAGGATTTATCTAGTTATTTCACTTTATGTTGAGTGATTTCTGCAGTATGTACCTGACGAGATGCAGCGAAATATGCCAGGCAATAAATCGTGCAATCTATTGTTTGTCTTCGTTATTCAAATATTAATTAGTAGACATAACCAGTGCGTGCTATATCAATAAAGAGTGGCTGTAGTTGATATTGTCCTGCACAACGGTGGTTTGGTTACATATCATCATCTTCATGTAGCAGATTCTTTACAAAGCGTCGCTCTTACCACGACGAGCCGAAAAGTTTATCGGTCCCCATTATGCTCTGTTCCTGTGCCAGTGAAAATCACACAAAATGCTCCTCTCCTCACTGTTGACATAGTCTAAAACTTTAAAAAAACACATAAACAACGCCCGCTGCACATGTCCTTATGACCATTGGTCCTTCGAATGTCCTGCTCTTACAGATATCACGCAATTGTTCTTTCCATCAAAGCCATGTAAAATGAACACGCTGCTGGGCTTACAACGCCATACAGGAAGGGCAATGACAATTTGCTGTTGCTAAACATACACATTGCGGGCACGTTACAAACTGAGGGCCGTAACGATTACGAAGTTACGCTGACAATGGATTGAGAGGGTCGTATGACGGATATATGCCATCTGTCAACATTCGCTACGGGAAGGAAAGGCTGGTCCCCTATTTCTCCGTGCACTCAGACCTATGAATTGTGTTGGTCTTACCATGTCATGTGCCCACAGCAGGTGTTTGCTACGAGACTTAATGTTACCAGTTTATTTACACATAAAAATAGGAGACTATTAAGCGCAGTGTGTAGCATGCTTACCTGCCGGCGCTGTTGTCATGTACTCGAATCCCATCGAGACAGGGCTATTTTTTTAAACTGACCTTGAATCTCACGGCGACCCAGCCTAACATGAGTACCATGAAATGTTCTGGGTAGCTAATACGGCAGATGTGATAATTGCCACATTATCCATCGAGTGATGATTGATCTATATACACACAGTGTCAGCACAGAGCACGTGCCTACCTTAGAATTAACACAAAGACACAACATCCACTGCATAGTGAAATTAGGAAGGTAAAGGGCAGCAGGTTAAAAAGAGGATGGTCGTGGGTGGGTCAAGCCGAAGACGTTCTTCAACAGGTGTGTTCACTTGAGGACTTAGAACCTGGCGAGGAGTGGGTACAAGTGCCAACAGACTTCTGTACGTCCTTTTCAGTTTGCATCCAACTAGACAGAAAATGCAGACAAAAAAATCTGGCTGCTGCGAAGGCGGAAGTACAAGCGTTGATTTTCGAGAATTCGTTAGACGGTGATGCTGTCATCTACACAGATGGGTCGGTCGTCCCACATGTGAGAAGCTCATGGGCCTTCACGGCGCGGGCCAGAGGGAGAATTGTGTGGGAGGACTCTGGTGCTTTTGTTGAGACCACAAGTAGCCTGACTATGGAAGTCATGGCAGTAAGTAAAGCAATAACATTGGTCGAGACACATACATTCTATAGGGCATGTTTTCTTAGCGACTCAATGAGCATGCTCAAGAGGATAGAGATGGGGTGGATCTGAAGAGAGTGGTTGCTGTCTCTGGAGCGGTCTCGGCTGACAAAGATTAGTTTCATCTTCGTGCCAGGGCATGCGGGAGTACAAGGAAATGAGCGGGCTGACAAGCTCGCAGGTAAGGCTAAGGTGGAGGGCGGACGCGCCATGGACCAGGCTGACATTCTGAATGCTCTACGAGAAGTAAGACTTTTGCGAGAACCAAGTGATGACTGCGAATCTACAACCATGGTCAGACTGCGAGAACAGCAAATCAAAAGAGGGGTGGCCAAACAAGAACACTACGCAGGAAGCCAAAGAAGATTGATAAACCAACACAGAACTGGTGTCGTTAGCCGCTATACGCTGCGGGATTTGCTGAGGAGGGGATCCGAGCACTTATGGACTGAATGGTTCGATGTGCAATGAGGATGATCTGTCGACTAACTAACTAACTAACTAACTAGTGTCAGCACCATATACCAAACATCGCCGCAAGGATACACACATAGTGTCAGAAGCATATACCAAACATCGCCGCAAAGATACACACATAGTCTCATCACCATATACCAAACATTGCCGCAAGGACACACACACAGTGTCAGCATCATATACCAGACATCGCCACAAGGATACACATATAGTGTCAGCATCATATACCAAACATCGCCGCAAGGATACACACATAGTGTCAGCATCATATACCAAACATCGCCGCAAAGATACACACACAGTGTCAGCACCATATACCAAACATCACTGCAAAGATACACACATAATGTCCGCACCATATACTAAACATCGCCGCAAGGCCTGGGAATAGGGCCTTTACTTATCTTACACATACAGTAACCAAACTCCAACGGCCTGCTGGTACGTCAGGACAATATCACAAATTGTAAGAGCTCACACTGAGATAACAGATACAAGTGACATCCACTTGAAGTCGGGGAAGCAAGAATATCTAAAACTGGTGAATGAAAATTGAGGGAGGTAACATATTATACTGTAGGAGTGAAGAAAATGAACATCTGAATGTAGAAGGCTACTTGGTTCAAATAAATAACCAACTCCAAAACCAACCAACCAACCCTAAAACCAATAAACCCCAAAACCAACGAACCCCAAAACTAACCACGCAACCAACCCCAATACCAATCAACCAACCCTAAAATCAACCAACCTATCAACCCCCCAAACCAACTCCAAAATCAACCGACCAACCCTAAAACCATCCAACCAAAAAAGAAACCAACCAACCGACCCCAAAACCAGCAAAGCAACCTCAAAACCAACCAATCAACCATTCCCAAAACCAATTACACAACCAACCCTAAAATAAACCAACCCAAATATCAACCAACTAACCCAACAACCAATCCGAATACCAACCAACCACACAATAAAACAACAATCACAACCAACCAATCACAACCAACCAACCAGTCACAACCAACCATCCACAATCAACAATATCCAACAACAACCAACCGACCAACATGATCCCCAACAAACAAACCATCCCAACAAAAACACCACCCCAACAAACAAACCATCGCAACACCACCCCCAACAAATAAATCACCCCAACAAACAAACAAACCACCCCAACACAACCCTCAACAAACAAAACATCACAACACCACCTAAACAAACAAACCACCCCAACACCAGCCCAGACAAACAAACCACCCCAACAAACAAACCACCCCAACAAACAAACCACCCCAACAAATAAACCACCCCAACAGACAAACCACCCCAACAGACAAACCACCCCAACAGACAAACCACCCCAACAAACAAACAAGCCCAACAAAAAAACCAGCCCAACAAATAAACCACCCCAACACACAAACCACCCCAACAGAGAACCACCCCAACAGACAAACCACCCCAACAGACAAACCACCCCAACAGACAAACCACCCCAACAGACAAACCACCCCAACAGACAAACCACCCCAACAAATAAACCACCCCAACTAACAAACCACCCCAACAAATAAACCACCCCAACAAACACACCACCCAAACAGACAAACCACCCCAACAGAAGAACCACCCCAACAGACAAACCACCCCAACAAACAAACCACCCCAACAGACAAACCACCCCAATTCCACCCCCAACAAACAAACCACCCCAGCAAAAAAACCACCCCAACAATCAATTCACCCCTACACTACACCCACAAACAAACCACCCCAACAAACAAACCACCCCAACACCACCCCCAACAAACAACCCACCCCAACAAATAAACCAGCCCAACAAACAAACCACCCCAACAGACAAACCACCCCAACAAAAAAAAACCACCCCAACAAATAAACCACCCTAACAAACAAACCACCCCAACAGACAAACCACCCCAACAGACAAACCACCCCAACAGACAAACCACCCCAACAGACAAACCACCCCAACAGACAAACCACCCCAAAAGACAAACCACTCAAACAAATAAACCACCCCAACAAACAAACCACCACAACAAATAAACCACCCCAACAAACAAATCACCTCAACAGACAAACCACCCCAACAGACAAACCACCCCAACAGACAAACCACCCCAACAAATAAACCACCCCAACAAATAAACCACCCCAACAAACAAACCACCCAAACAGACAAACCACCCCAACAAATAAACCACCCCAACAAACAAACCACCCCAACAGACAAACCACCCTAACACTACCCCAACAAACAAACTACCCCAACACCACCCCCAACAAACAAACCACCCCAACAAACAATCCACCCCAACGCCACCCCAAAAATAAACCATCCAAACAAACAAACCACCCAAACACCACCCCAACAAATAAACCACCCATACACCACCCCAACACATCCCCCACAAACAAACCATCCGAAAACCACCCCCACAAATAATCCACCCCAACACCCACCCCCAACAAACAAACCACCCCAACAAACAAACCACCCCAACATCACCCAACAGACAAACCACCCCAACAAACAAACCACCCCAACAATCAAATCACCCCAGCATCACCCCAAACAAACAAACCAATCCAATATCACCCCAAACAGATAATCCACCCCAACACAACTCCCAGCAGATAAACCATCCAAACACCATCCCCAACAAACAAACCACTCCAACACACAAACCACCTCTAACAAACAAACCACCCCAACACACAAACCACCCCAACACACAAACCACCCAACAAACAAACCACCCCAACAAACACACACTACTCCCAACAAACAAACCATGTCAAGACCACCTCTAAAAAACAAAACACCACAAAACCACCCCCAACATACAAACCACCTCAACACCGCACCCAACATACAAACCACATCAAAACCACCCCCAACATACAAACCACCTCAACACCACCCCCAACATACAGACCACCAACATACAAACCACCCCAAAACCACCCCAACATACAAACCACCTCAACACCACCCCCAACATACAGACCACCCCAAACCACCCCCAACATACAAACCACCTCAACACCACCTCCAACAAACAAACCACCCCAACACCACCCCCAACACACAAACCACCCCAACACCACCCCCAACATACAAACCACCTCAACACCACCCCAACATACAAACCCCCCAACATACAAACCATCCCAACACCACCCACAACATACAAACCACCTCAACACCACCCACAACATACAAACCACCTCAACACCACCCCCAACATACAAACCACCCCAAAACCACCCCAACATACAAACCACCCCAACACCACCCCCAACATACAAACCACCCCAACATCACCCCAACATACAAACAACTCCAACATACAAACCACCCCAACATATAAACCACCCCTAACATACAAACCACTCCAACACCACCCCCAACATACAAACCACCCCAATACCACCCCCAACATACAAACCACCTCAACACCACCCCCAACATACAAACCACCCCCAACATACAAACCACCCCCAACATACAAACCACCCCAACACCACTCCAACAAACAAACCACCCCAACACCACCCCAAACATATAAACCACACCTCAACACCACCCCCAACATACAAACCACCCCAACATGCAAACCACCCCCAACATACAAACCACCCCAACACCACCCCCAACATACAAACCACCGCAACACCACCCCCAACATACAAACCACCCCAACACCACCCCCAACATACAAACCACCCCAACACCACCCCAACATACAAACTACCCCAACACCACCCCAACATACAAACCACCCCAACACCACCCCAACAAACAAACCACCCCAACACCACCCCCAACAAACAAACTACCCCAACAAAAAACCACCCCAACAATCAATTCACCCCAACACTACTCCCAACATACAAACCACCTCAACACCACCTTCAACATACAAACCCCCCAACATACAAACCATCCCAACTTCACCCACAACATAAATACCACCTCAACACCACCCACAACATACAAACCACCTCAACACCACCCCCAACATACACGTCACCCCAACACCACCCCAACATACAAACCACCCCAACATACAAACCACCCCAACACCACCCCCAACATACAAACCACCCCAACACCACCCCAACATACAAACCACTCCAACATACAAACCACCCCCAACATACAAACCACCCCAACACCACCCCAACATACAAACCACCCCAACATACAAACCACTCCAACACCACCCCCAACATACAAACCACCCCAACACCACCCCCAACATACAACCCACCTCAACACCACCCCCAACATACAAACCACCCCCAACATACAAACCACCCCAACACCACTCCAACAAACAAACCACAACAACACCACCCCCAACATACAAACCACACCAACACCACCCCCAACATACAAACCACCCCAACATGCAAACCAACCCCAACATACAAACCACCCCAACACCACCCCAACATACAAACCACCGCAACACCACCCCCAACATACAAACCACCCCAACACCACCCCCAAGATACAAACCACTCCAACACCACCCCCAACATACAAACCACCCCAACACCACCCCCACAAACAAACCACCCCACAAACAAACCACCCCAACACCACCCCCAACAAACAAACCACCCCAACAAACAATCCACCCCAATACCCCCCCCACAAACAAACCACCCAAACAAACAAACCACCCAAACACCACCCCCAACAAATAAACCACCCATACACCACCCCCAACAAACAAACCACCCCAACAAACAAACCACCCCAACATCACCCAACAGACAAACCACCCCAACAAACAAACCACCCCAACAATCAAATCACCCAAGCATCACCCCGAACAAACAAACCAATCCAACATCACCCCAAACAGATAACCCACCCCAACACAACTCCCAGCAGATAAACCATCCAAACACCATCCCCAACAAACAAACCACTCCAACACACAAACCACCTCTAACAAACAAACCACCCCAACACACAAACCACCCCAACACACAAACCACCCAACAAACAAACCACCCCAACACACACACACTACTCCCAACAAACAAACCACCTCAAGACCACCTCTAACAAACAAACCACCACAACACCATCCCCAACATACAGACCACCTCAACACCACCCCCAACATACAAACCACATCAACACCACCCCAACATACAAACCACCTCAACACCACCCCCAACATACAGACCACCAACATACAAACCACCCCAACACCACCCCAACATACAAACCACCTCAACACCACCTCCAACATACAAACCACCCCAACACCACCCCCAAAATACAAACCACCTCAACACTACCCCCAACATACAAACCCCCAAGATACAAACCATCCCAACACCACCCCCATCATACAAACCACCTCAACACCACCCCCAACATACAAAACACCTCAACACCACCCCCAACATACAAACCACCCCAACATACAAACCACCCACAACATACAAACCACCTCAACACCACCCCCAACATACAAACCACCCCAACACCACCCCAACATACAAACCACTCCAACATACAAACCAACCCCAACATACAAACCATCCCAAAACCACCCCAACATACAAACCACCCCCAACATACAAACCACCCCAACACCACCCCAGCACCACCCCAACATACAAACCACCTCAACACCACCCCCAACATACAAACCACCCTAACATCACTCCAACAAACAAACCACCCCAACACCACCCCCAACATACAAACCACACCAACACCACCCCAACATACAAACCACCAAAACATACAAACCACCCCAACATACAAACCACCTCAACACCACCCCCAACATACAAACCACCCCAACACCACCCCAACATACAAACCACCACCAACATACAAACCACCCCATCATACAAACCACCCCAACACCACCCCAACATACAAACCACTCCAATATACAAACTACCCTCAACATACAAACCACCCCAACACCACCCCAACATACAAACCACCCCCAACATACAAACCACTCCAACACCACCCCCAACATACAAACCACCTCAACACCAGCCCCAACATACAAACCACATCAACACCACCCCAACATACAAACCACCTCAACACCACCCCCCAACATACAGACCACCAACATACAAACCACCCCAACACCACCCCAACATACAAACCACATCAATACCATCCCCAACATACAAACCACCCCAACACCACCCCCAACATACAAACCCCCCAACATAAAACCATCCCAACACCACCCCCAACATACAAACCACCCCAACACCACCCCCAACATACAAACCACCTCAACACCACCCCCAACATACAGACCACCCCAACATACAAACCACCCCCAACATACAAACCACCCCAACACCACCCCCAACATACAAACCACCCCAACATACAAACCACTCCAACATACAAACCACCCCCAACATACAAACCACCCCAACACCACCCCCAACATACAAACCACCCCAACACCACCCCAACATACAAACCACCTCAACACCACCCCCAACATACAAACCACCCCCAACATACAAACCACCCTAACACCACTCCAACAAACAAACCACTCCAACACCACCTCCAACATACAAACCACACCAACACCACCCCAACATACAAACCACCCCAACATGCAAACCACCCCCCAACATACAAACCACCCCAACACCACCCCAACATACAAACCACCGCAACACCACCCCTAACATACAAACCACCCCAACACCACCCCCAACATACAAACCACCCCAACACCACCCCCAACATACAAACCACCCCAACATCACCCCAACATACAAACCACTCCAACACCCCCCCCCCCCCCCCCCCAACATACAAACCACCTCAACCCCACCCCAACATACAAACCACCCCTAACATACAAACCACCCCAACACCATCCCCCAACAAACAAACCACCCCAACACCACCCCAACAAACAAACCACCCCAACACCACCCCAACAAACAAACCACCCCAACACCACCCCAACAAACAAACCACCCCAACAAACAAACCACCCCAACACCACCCCAACAAACAAACCACCCCCAACAAACAAACCACCCCAACAAACAAACCACCCCAACACCACCACCCCAACACCACCACCCCAACAAACAAACCACCCCAACACCACCCCAACTAACAAACCACCCCAACACCACCCCAACAAACAAACCACCCCCAACAAACAAACCACCCCAACACCACCCCCAACGTACAAACCACCCCAGAACCACTCCCAACATAGAAACCACCCCAACACCACCCTAACAAACAAACCACCCCAACAAACAAACCACCCCAACACCACCCCAACAAACAAACCACCCCAACACCACCCCAACAAACAAACCACCCCCAACAAACACACCACCCCAACACCACCCCCAACGTACAAACCACCCCAGCACCACCCCCAACATAGAAACCACCCCAACACCACCGGCAGCAAATAAACTGATGATGATTGTTCTTCCAATAACAACAATGGAAACTTCAGTAGAAGAAGTAACAATGGAAACAATTGATTATGTGGTTGTTTCGGGATTTGAAATTTAAATATTGAGCACAACCCACTACTGGCAACGCCGATCGCATTCTGGTATGAACCTAAGGCCCATCCACGTCAACATGGAAGCACTATACTCGAGTTTCGCCCTCGTTTGAGCTCGTCAGTAGTGCATATCCCTGACCGGATCCGGAAACAGTCCCGGATCACGCGTGTGAAGCGGGTGTGTAACCACGCGGCACACACTGGATACACCAAATTATCACAACAGAATATCACAACGCTACCCATCGTAGGCCATGCTCATGCTCGTAGGCCTACGATGGGTAGCGTTGTGATATTCTGTTGTGATAATTTGGTGTATCCAGTGTGTGCCGCGTGGTTACACACCCGCTTCACACGCGTGATCCGGGACTGTTTCCGGATCCGGTCAGGGATATGCACTACTGACGAGCTCAAACGAGGGCGAAACTCGAGTATAGTGCTTCCATATTGACGTGGATGGGCCTTAGGTTCATACCAGAATGCGATCGGCGTTGCCAGTAGTGGGTTGTGCTCAATATTTAAATGGAAACAATGTTGTAGTTGACACCTTCCCAAATAGCTAGTGAAGACGATCGAGACTCCTCAATGAAGCTGCCAATTATAGTCTGGAAGAATTACTTGAGTCAGGAACTGACTTATCATCATTGTGGACATTTCCACATGCGTTCCCGTCCTCATCTTGATCAATCAACGAAGGTCCTAATACTAATGACATCAGCTCGCGTTGATCATGCGTCCGTCTGCCCTTTCCTCAGAGAAAAGAGTGTCGGTGGGATACTTTGGTCACTTCCTGCCTCTCTTCTCCCCATGCAGTGTTGGTGTATTTGATTTTCCATACTATACACATGATCCCATCTAAGAAACAGGTGAATAATGACACAATATAGGACAACTGCTCATTCTGTGGTAAATTATGTCTTCATAATACAGTTGAACCTGTTACGCTTGACCATTACAACGATAATCAAAGTCCAACTGGAGGTCAGAATGGCCGAATGGATAAGAACACTCGTTCTTAAACATCCGGTGTGCTAATGCCGAGGTAGCGAGTTCAAACTGTACATTGGTCAGCTGGACTAAAATGTTGATTTTGCGTCATTGACTTGGGGACGTAAATTACAAGTACACCTGAAGTCGTAGTGGGTTCGCCTGATGGTGAGGGACACTAGTAATAGGGGAAATTAATTGACAAGCAAGCCCAGGAACTAGAGGTAGTAACACATGTATGGACTACGCTTGTGTTCCAAGAGAGAACACACACAAAACATTGAACTGGCAGTTAGTCGCTATATGTTGATGAATATATAAAGAAGTTGGGAGCATCTGTGGAAATATATGGAGTGCAGTGAGGTTTGGTTTGTGTAATGAGACAGTAACCCTTGAACTGAACGGATTCACAGTTATCTCAGTTATCAGTTGGGGTATCTTCGTTGCACTCCGGACATGTCCATAGGTGCTCAGATCCTCCCCCCAGCATATGCATCAGCGTCCGGTGGCTAATAGTGCCAGTTCTGTGTTGGTTGACGAGGCGCTTTGTTTTCCCGATGTACCTCTCGCGTCTGGCTGTGCCGATTCTTACTCCCTGGTCTTTCATCCTGGACAGCGATGTGGAGTCATTGACGTCACAGTCCTCTGTTCTCGCCATATCTTTAAGGACGTTAATAACATCGGCACGATCCATGGGCTGGCCATCTACAGGGGGTGCAGAGCCAGCCAGTTTGTCAGCTCGTTCATTTCCCTCGACTCCCGCATGTCCCGGGACGAAGATGAAGGTGACTTTACGGACAACAGACTTACGCAGCGATTCAGTCCACTGTCTACGTACAGATCCAGCTTCGACCTTCTGAATCATGCTCATTGAATCACTTAGTACACACACGTTGGTATAATGCTGTGACTCCAGCCATATGAAAGCCTGTGTAACTGCCATCACCTCCATCGTCATGCTGCTCGTGGTCATAGAGTGGGCACCACTGGATTCTTGAACGGTTCGGCCCGCTGAACGGGCTGTAAATGCCCATGCACTTCTCTGCTGCTTTACCACAGATCCATCTGTATAGATGAACACTTCGGGGCTATCTGAGTGTTCATAGATGAGCGCGTTAACCTCTGCATTGACAGCGGCAGGGTTCTGCTCTCTGCACCATCTGTCGAGTGTGATAATGCAGGAGAAAGTGCACTTAAAAGCTGGAGGCACCGGCACCCATTCCTTGCCGGGGTTGATACTGGTAAGACTGCAGACCTGCCTGACGACATCTTCCGCCCGACCCATCCATGATTTGCCCCTCTTTAGCCTGTCACCCTTTTCTCTGAATATAGCGTCATGCAGAGGGTGCTGCTCATCTGCACTTACTTTTAAGTATGCACGAGCTCTCCAGATCTTGATCCTGTGTTCCATTGTCGGGAAGTCAAGGAGGTATCTCATTGCTACACAGCTGGTGTCTCTCGTGCAGCCCAAAATGATGCGCATGGCTTCGTTTTGTACCTTTTCAAGTCTTCCAATCTGTGTAGGGCTGACAGTGAGGATCGCCAGGGCATACTCGATGCGTGAAAGCACATGTCCTTGGAACAGAAGTATTAGCAGTCTTTGCTCGATATTGGCAGTCGCCATGACTCTCATTGCTGACAAACCATTTCGAGCCTTCGTTATGACATAATCGACATGATCTCTGAAGGACAGGCTACGATCAAGCCTCACGCCAAGATATGTCATTGACTGGGTTCTACTCAAACTGCTCCCATCCATTCTTACTGCCGGCAGGTCTGTTTTCACAATATGGTTGTTTAGTGAGAACCATGTAACCGTTGCCTTTGCAGGGTTGACAAGGGCATCGGCCTCAGCACACCATGAGGAAATTCGATCTAGTTCACCCTGCATATCATTGGCAACCGCTTGTCTATCTCGACCCTGTCGATACATGAGGATGTCGTCAACGAATGACAGAGTCCTACCCCTCCCGTCCAACTGTTGTTCAGTGATCGGCACCGTATACACGTTGAATAGTATTCGGATTCACAGTATTCATTAAGATGGATTTGGTTTGTCCGCTAACATTTTGAGAAATGCCGCAATGGTCCTATACTGGACGAAGGTACAATCCGCTGTACAGAGCGGAAAATACACTACGGCGTAGTAAATGCATCTCTGGTGACCAAATGTCCACCGGAATAAGTGGACACCTCTGGGTTGCTGTTTGGTGGTAGCGAGAATCAGTCATAAACATTCACATCAGGCCACCACGGCGTCCTCAAGGGGTTAAAATGCAAAAAAAGCTAAATGTCACCCACCTAAACAGCAAGAAAATGCAGCAGTCGTTTGAAAATATGATGGAAGACCGCCTCAAGCCCAATGCTGCAGCTAAACAGGATATAGAAACAGAATGGAGAGCCCTAATGGACATAATTTACAACACTGCTATGGAAATCTTGGGTCCAGCCCCCCGAAAGCATAAAGACTGGTTTGATGAAAATTCCGATTCCAATTGCTGGCCGAGAAACATCTTCTCCTCAAGGCACATTTGAATGACCCAAAGTCAACATAAAAAAAAAGATGCCTTCAAGAACATTCAGAGAGTAGTGCAGCAGAAACTTCGGCATATGCGGGACTCCTGGCTGAGCAGCAAAGCTGATGAAATTCAGGGCTTTGCTGACAGACATGATATGAAAAACCTCTACGACTCACTGAAAGCGGTCTATGGTCCTACATCACCAGGCATAGTTCCCCTCCTCAGTGCAGATGGGGGAGCATTGGTCACCGATAAGAAATAAATCCTTCAACGCTGGGCAGAGCATTTCAGCAACATCTTAAATGCAACTTCCTTCTTCGATGATGAAACCATCAACTGCCTTCCTCAAGTTCCCACCAATGGGACACTTGATGACCTGCCAACCATAGTGGAAGTAAACAAAGCCATCCAGCTACTCTCCAGCGACAAGGCACCTGGTCCTGACTCCATCCCAGCAGAGATATACAAGGCAGGTGGGCCGGCCCTAACAGAGCAGCTTCACCAAGTCTTTACAATCATATGGGTGAACGAGACCATGCCACAAGATTTCAAGGACGCGTCAATAGTCCACCTTTACAAACGTAAAGGAAACCGCCAATCCTGTTACAACCACAGAGGCATCGCCTTGCTTTCAATTGCAGGGAAGATACTCGCCAGAATTCTTCTCAATCGCCTCACAGCCCATCTCGATCAAGGTCTTCTTCCTGAGAGTCAATGTGGCTTCAGAAAAGAACGTGGAACTGTTGACATGATTTTCGCTGCAAGGCAGCTGCAAGAGAAATGTCAGGAACAGAACTGCGAAATGTTCTCCACTTTCATTGACCTTACCAAGGCTTTTGATACAGTCAGCAGAGAAGGACTGGAAGATTATGGCAAAATATGGCTGTCCACGAAAGTTTGTCCAAATAGTGCGGCTATTTCATGATGGCATGCAGGCAAGAGTACAGGAAAATGGTGAACTGTCTGAACCCTTTCCTGTCACCAATGGAGTGAAGCAAGGATGTGTCCTGGCACCAACACTGTTCAGCCTCATGTTTTCAGCCATGTTGATGAATGCCTTCGAGAACGACGACATTGGAATAGACATCAACTACCGTATGGATGGAAAGTTATTCAATCTCAGAAGGCTGAAAGCTAAAACCAAAACTAACAGCGACACCGTCAGAGAGCTCCTGTTTGCTGATGATTGCGCTCTATACGCCAACTCAGAGGCGGACATGCAACATAATGTTTCAGCTTTCTCACATGCCTGTGCCAACTTTGGGCTCAATATCAACTTGGAGAAGACTGTAGTTATGTACCAGCCAGCTCCAGGGAATAATCACACTGTGCCGAATATCAAAGTGAATGATCATAGACTAAGTTTTGTGGACAAATTCACCTATCTTGGCAGCACTGTGTCACAAGCTGCCACAATTGATGACGAAGTGAATGCAAGAATCTCTAAGGCCAGTGCGGCCTTTGGCAGACTGTGCAAGAATGTATGGGACAGAACTGAAATAAGCCTGCAAACAAAGCTAAAAGTCTACAAAGCAGTTGTATTATCCACACTGCTATATGCTTGTGAAACCTGGACTGTTTATCAGCGACACGCTAGGAAATTAAACCACTTCCACACAGTCTGCCTAAGGAAGCTACTGAAGATTAAATGGCAAGACAAGATTCCAGACACTGAAGTCCTAGAAAGAGCGTCCATGCCAAGTATCCACACTCTACTGATGAAGAATCAGATTCGCTGGGCTGGTCACTTGACTCGCATGCCAGATCACAGGCTCCCTAAACGAATTTTTTACAGCGAACTGCGTTGTGGTAAATTCCCCCAAGGTGGCCAGAGGAAACGCTTTAAAGACACAATGAAAATCTCACTTAATGCTTTTGGAATTCATCATGACACCTGGGAGGCTGCAGCCAAAGACCGAAATTCGTGGGGTGCATCATTACGCAAGGGTGCAGTCATATGTGAGGCAACCAGGACTGCAAGAGCTGTGAAGAAAAGGCAGGACAGAAAAACCACTGCAGGAAATCCTCCTCCAGAAACGTCAAGCATTCTTTGCCCACATTGTCAAAGAAAATTTCGAGCCAAAATAGGCCTTACCAGCCATCTTAGAACCCACGGCTCCATACCTTCAACCCCACTGGATGAAATGAATGGCCATCATCATTCTTGATGGACAAACAACAGCGAGAATACCACAGAGCAGGGTACCCACTTACTCCAGACACTTAAAAGGTCCCTACTAAGTCATTAGACATGTGGCTGTGGAAAGCAAAGAGACACTACTACAGTATACATCCAAAGAGACGACATAAAATGGAAGCCAATAACGAATCCCAAAGATATGATGGTGAGTTTCCTAGACCAGTCAGATTATTTACACGAACTTGGGAAGAAACCGATGGCAGATCGAGTAAGTAAAAGTTCTTAGAATTGTGAGGACTAAAAAGAACAAAAGTATCGATTTTTTTTAGCAATATCTGAACATCGAAGAAATCTGGTTTAGGACAGCTTTATGCTTTATCCATATTAATCGTTACCGGCAATGCAGGAGTTACGTATAAGCTACAAAAGCTATAGCTTGGGGCCCCTAAGAAAGTGGGGGACCCAAAAATATTGTCCGAGTGAGCAATTTGTCACTGACATAGAATATATGGACTTATAAAGGGCCCCATATTTCAAATAGCTTAGGGACTTATCAAGTCTAAATCCGGCCCTGGTCACCGGACCTTGGAAATAATATTGATGAGAGTCATGGTTCCTGTAAAAAGAAACAGGTATGACCGGACATTGCAGACACATTGAAAATAATTGGTGCATAAGGAACAAGCTATGGCATGAGATCAAAGTTTAGGCGGTCCGTCGCGACAGCGACGTTCTGCAAAGGATCTGCTGAAAGATTATGGACTTAGTATTATTCAGTAATCAAAAGTAAACAATTCCACCATAAACTGTCCTCGTCTGTCTCCCATCATGGCTTTGAACAATAGTTACTAAATGTACACACCTCTCTATATACATGCTTTTTTCAATATTTACAGATTCTACACTGCAAGCATCTGTTATTCAATAAATTAACGTAAATTAATGTGCCAGAGTATCTGCAAACACGTCGCATGAGAAGTTTCTGGAGAGAGCATGGCCAACAGAGCCATTAACTTGGTAACACTGGATGCATGTTCCGACAGTCCTCTGCATTCTGACAACAGCGATGGCTCTCTTGAGCATTACGGGGACCTCACAATTACAGACCTCAGTAATGGTGATTTTGACGAGTGTAAGGGAGTTGGTAGTAACGATGACGTCAAGGAGGATGAAATATCTGGCGATATCCTTAAACACTTAGCAAATCGCTATAATGACTTCTTGTGTGCAGAGGTAAGTCATATTGTTTGTAAAGTGTTCGTGAGGCGAGGTCTCTTTTGGTAGAGGGATCCGCGCAACTGGTGTCAGATATAGAAATATTTGTTTTCCTCTTATGTTCAAATTAATTGAACTCTCCCTCAGCTCCACTTAGGCTGAGGAAATTATATATAGACCACAACAGAAAAAAATGCTGGTATAGACTGCGAGAATATAAGATACTGACTGTAAGAATATGCAACTAATATCACACACACACACACACACACACACACACACGCACGCACGCACGCACACACACACATGCGCGCACGCACGCACGCACACACACACACCACTCACAAACTTAGATTAACGGTAACTCGTTTAACCATCAGTTTCTGTTATCCGTCATCATGTCTAAAAAAAATAAAAATTTGCTAGTATCACCAAATAAACAGAAGAATGGGTGAATAAACTCTTGCCTGAACCTATTTACGAAACTGAAGGAACTGAAACTGTTAGTTTTGACGAAATTGTGCAACTATGCAACAATGTAGGATTAAACAGCGAGAATATTACACCAGAAGAAGTAACATATTGGTTGGAATGTGACAAAATGGATGGAGGATTTGAAATTTTGAACGACGATGAAATTGTTTCTAGTGTGACTACCACTGAAAAAGACGAAATTGATGACGATGAAGGTTCAGTTCTTAATAAACAACCTACAACTAGCCACTCAGAAGCAGTAACAATGTTATTAAAGTGCATCGACCGGTTTGAAATGCAAGAGGAGGAAAATGCGTAAGATACGGAACATCGCCGCGTAGAAAGCTTGAGCCTCAAAGACACAGAAGGAGATGACAGAATATTTTTAAGTAACGTAGGTTTATAGTATTACAATACATTTCTAAACATTACAACTTTGATATTGAGGTTTATATTGATCATTTTGTAAGATTAAATGCAATATGTATGTATTAGTTTAGTTTAGTTTAGTAGATGGATCAACATCACGGCACACGGGTGCAACCCATTAGTGCTCCGTTCTCCTCCTAACTCAAACCTGAGTCTGGAGAAACTCAGCTCAGTGCACGAACTCCGTAGCACCGCCGAGGATCCTGAAATACTTTGGGTAGATTTTTAACTCAAAATTTTGCCCGGGCAGCGCCGTTAGGCTACTCTTTTTCGATTTCTAACTGCCAAGGGATTTTTTACGTGCGCAACAATACACACGGGCGTCCGATCTCACTACCCAGAGACCAGGGGAAATTTATTACTAGAAGTCCACGAGAAAAAATCCCGGCATCACCGGGGCCTGAACCCGGGACCTCCAGCACTCGAGGCGGACACCATACCTCGAGACCACGCAGCCCCATGTATGTATTATTCACTTTTATTAAAGGATTTTATTTTCATTTTCGCCCGACGGTGATGGTTAATCGAAGTTTTACTGTGTATAATAAACTTGGGGAAATCATAAGGAATATGGGCTTTCCATCACATGTAATACAACTAAAAAAATGCCCTATCTAGACCAACAAGCAGCGGTTAGAATAGTTGGTGAGACATCAGATTGGTTTGGCATCAAGCAAAGAGTCCGTTAGGGCTGTATGTTGTCTCCCTGTTTGTTTAACCTGAAATATAATGAAAAATGTCAGAGATGATATCAAGAGGGAGAAATATGATACCATAAATATCCGTGGTCATGACATACCAGAGATTCGATATGCTGATGGTACAGTATTGCTATCCACAACACAGAATGGTATAGAAAACATAATAAACTTAACCCAATTGAATAATGAAAATCACAACTTATATCTTAACAAAGAAAAAACAAAGATAATGCATACAGAGAGAGTGGAGAAAGAAATATATGTTAATGAGGAAAAATTGGAGGTGGTGGAAAATTTCGAATATCTTGGGTAATTGATTACCAACAATGGTGAAACAGTGACATAAATTAAAAGAATAATATCCATTGCTCTTTAAAGACTAAAACAACTGAATAAATTATGGAGTGGGACAGATAGAACTACAAAAATTAGATTTTTAAGAGCATACATCTCTCCCAACGCAGCATACGCATGTGAGACCTGGACACTTACTAAACAAGCTGAACAGCGCATACATGCCTTTGAATATAAATGTTATAGACGGGTTCTAAGAATATCTTGGATACAGAAAAGAACAAATGCATCCATACTTCTAGAGCTGAATATTGAAGAAGGTTGGCTATTAAAGATGATAAAACAAAGAAAATTGAAATATTTTGGTCACTTGAAACGTCACGAAAGTTTGGAGAGAACCATCATGGAGAGATATATGCCCGGGAAGAGAGGAAGAGGAAGGCCAAAGAGAAGATAGGTGCAGGATGTGGTGGATGATCTCCATATGGGTCTGTCGGACGCGGGACATCTTGATTATGATCGGGAGGTTTTCCGGAAGTTTGTTATGGGAGCGAGGTTCTGCAAAAGACATGCTACTGAATGAATGAAAACACAATATACATAATGCAATGGGCGATCAGAAAGTAATGAACCACATTATTTTTCTCAGCAGTAAGGAAAATAAGAGCATGGCATTTTGCACACTGCAAATATTGCATGTGCCGATTATCTAGATGCCGAGATGCTGTTGGAGAGAACTGGTTGGATAATATCGTTACAGGTGGCGAAACCTGGGTACATCATTTTGAACCTGAGACAAAAAGACAGTCAATGAACTGACATCATTCGCAATCACCACGAAGAAAGAAATTAAAGCAACTGCTTCAGCTGGAAAGCTTCTGTAACATTGGAGGTGTGATTCTTCTGGATGTTATGCCAAGAGGAGAGACAATAAATTCGCTAGCTTACATTAAGACTAAAAAAAAACAAAAAACAACTTAGTCAACGTTTTCGGAGAGTTCGGCCTCACAGGATTCCAGCAGACCTGCTGCTACTTCACGTCAATTTGCGCCCTCATACAAGTCTAGCAAAACAGGACGCATCACTAAATATGAGTTGGACTGTACTAATTATTCCACCCTATAGTCCAGATTTGGCACCTTCTGATTTTCATCTGTTTGGTCCACTTAAGGATGCATTCCGCGGGACAAAGTTTGAAGATGATGGAGTGATTCCTGAGAAAAACGATGCGGTGCATTACTTTCTTAACACTCCTCGTTTATACAGAGGTACAACAATCCAATCATTATTCAGGTGCCTTTTTCTCAGGAGCCAGCATTTTATTTTACACGCGCTAAGATCAACAAGAACCAAACTCAGATAAAGCTATATATTCTGAAATAAACCATTACATTCCTTCATTGGAGGCCCAGTCAAAAATATGAGATCACTTAAATTGTATATATGCCTCTAGACTTTAATAGTACACCAGGTCAATTTGCCACCGCAATTGTGGAGTCAATCCACATTTCCTTTCCTTTTTTGCGCTAATATGACATCAAGAGAATACGCCACAAAGTGTCACAAAATCAGTCCGCAAGATTAATACTTCCTGCCACAAAGGGAGATAACTACTTCCGGTTTTTCCTTGCTAAGACGACGTTACAACTCCCGATTTTCCTGTCGGCTTCTGGTATTTTCCTCGCTAATTGACCTCATCTTGATGGACACCGTGGGCGGGTTATAACAGCAGGGGATTGAATCAACCACCCCGTCACCAGCGCACCGGAGGGACTATACTACTGCCGGTCTAAAAACTATAAAAAATTAACAAAGTGAAAATAAAAGATGGCGGTTATTGTCTGTAGTTGGCGTATCTTACACACTATCATCATCCATTGGCGGTATATCAGGGTTGGGATTATAATTTTCTTCCTCGCTTTCTTCTTCATCCTCCTTTCTCCTCCTCCTGCTTTCCCCTCTTTCTTATCCTCCTTCTTTCCCCCAATCTTCTTTCTTTCCTCTTTCTTCTTCATCCCCATTCTCCTCATTTTTCACCCTCCTTCTTTCTCTTCCTTCTTTTTTCTCCACCCCCACCTTCTTCTTCCTCCTCCTCCTCTTCCTCCTCCTCCTACTCCTCCTCCTCCATCTTCTTCCCCCTCCTTATTCTTTCTCCCCTTCTTCTTCTTCTTCTTCTTCTTCTTCTTCTTCTTCTTCTTCTTCTTCTTCTTCTTCTTCTTCTTCTTCTTCTTCTTCTTCTTCTTCTTCTTCTTCATCGTAAGTAGTTGGGTTGGAGAGTTTGTAGCTTGGTGGTGCCAGGTCATGTCCAGTGTTGGGGTGTGAACATGGGGGAATACGGCAGGGTACTATCTGTAATTTTGGCAGAGGTGTGATGAGTGGGAGTGATGACGTGATTTATCTTCTTTCGCGTTGATTGACTGTGTGTGTGTGTGTGTGTGTGGTGTGTGTGTGTGTGTGTGTGTGTGTGTGTGTGTGTTAAGCGCGGTGTAGTGTCAGGTGAGAAAAAATATATAATAGTATAACATTTAAAACAATAAAAAGGTAACAAATAAAAATAAATAAAGAAATTAAAAAGCAACAAATAAAAAAGTAAAAATTAAAAGAAAAATAATTAAATACTAAAATATAAACATTAAAAATGTAATAAGTAAAAAAACCAAGATAAAATAACAAATAACAAATAAACAATTTTAAAAATTAAACAATTTAAAAAAAAATGTAAACCATTAACAATCAAAAATTTAAAAACATTAAAAACGTAAAAAAATATAATTTAAAAATTAAAAATAACACATGGCTATTATTAGTGTCCGTAGTGGTCATGGCTTGTGTCAAAAATATTATAATCATACTCTTTACGTAGCATTATTTAGTGTATAAACGATATTATCATACTATGATTACAGAAACAACAAAGGTTCTTACAAGTTGAATAGAAGAAAGTCAGTTTTAGCAAGACAATCATAGACATTTAGCAGAAGAAGTTCGTTTAGATTAGTCAGAGAAGAATGAGACTGGGGGAGTGAGGGAGTTGTTCCCGCCCTGTTTGTATATTATGGTCAAGCGCCATTTTTTATAGCGAAGGTTCCCCACTTTAACTTGTTAAACAGTAGATCAGATTATATCATCCAAGTCTCCCACAGTAACGAATGCAGTATTGTGCCATGAAAGATGGGGTGGTTGCTTTGAGGGCACACTTAAGCATTTTGATTACTCCTGGCCAAGACAAGGGTGTACACGATCTGCTTACCCCTACAGGCTCCCGAGCTCTGCTTTCAATCGATCATTACTAGGCCTTCCTTATAGGGACTTTTCCCAGAAGATAAAACTCGACACTTGTAAAGTCATTTGAAATTCAACAATGTAACGATTCAGATAATAGTGCAGGAGAGGCGAGTTATACAGGAAGAAAAATGGTATGGAGCTCTACAGACAAAGCAACATATGGATATCAGGAGTCAGGTAGCTGGATCAGCTGTTCATCATCCTTGGGCACGCCCTGTCCAAGTCAGTGCGCGTGGTATTGCAGTCGGCTCACCTGATTCCCTGGAATCCCCCTTTAGGTGGTAGACTGACTGTAGACGGTAGACGGTTGACTTCTATAAGACGAGAAGGTCCAATTTACTGGGTACCCAGTGCCAGTAGTCATGATGCCGTTCACGCG
>JACEFZ010003288.1:0-18140 GCA_014155875.1 Cepaea nemoralis
AAAGCAGATGGAAAAAGATGGGTCAAAAGCACTATTTAGAGCTTTACTCAAGTGAGACCAAGCTAGCGGATGATGCCCTCAGCGCCATAGAAACCCTGCCAACTCTTGACCACCTGGACACACTTCCCACTATGACAGAAGTTAAGTGTGCTATAAATTAGCTTGCATCTGGCGAGGCTCCAGGTAAGGATGGGATTCCAATAGAGGTAATCAGGAGTGGGCAAGACACACACGCTCTACAGATCCACCAGCTAATAGAGCTATGCTGGCGAGAAGGATAAGTCTCACAGGATTTCAAAGATTCAAACGTCATAACGCTGTACAAGAACAAGGGCGATCGGAGCGACTGTAACAACTATAGGGGTATCTCACTTCTGTGTATTATTGGGAAAGTATTTGCCAGAATTTTCCTGCGCAGACTTCAAGTGCTGGGAGATCAAGTCTACCCCGAATCACAGTGCGGCTTCCGTCAGAACCGGTCTACCATTGATATGATATTCTCATTGCGATAGATGCAAGAAAAATGCCGGGAACAATATCAGCCACTGTTTATTGCCTTCATCGACCTCACAAAGGCATTCGATTTGGTCAGTCGTGAGGGTCTGTTCAAAGCACTAAAGAAGATTGGCTGCCCACCAACTCTTCTGTCCATTGTGGAATCGTTCCACACAGGCATGAAGGGTATAATCAAGTTTGATGGCTCAACTTCAGAAGAGTTTGAAATCTAGAGTGGAGTTAAGCAAGGTTGTGTACTATCCCCCACCCTCTTTGGGATATACTTTTCACTTCTACTGAAATATGCCTTTCGTGATCAGGATGACGGTATATACATTCACTCACGCTCAGATGGTGGCCTCTATAATACTCAGAGATTGAAGGCCAAGACCAAAATTAGGAGGGTACTAATCAGAGAGTTGCTTTTTGCAGGATGATGCTGCGATTACGATCCCACTCTGAGGAAGAATTACAACATCTACTATCTGCATTCTTCCAATGCTTGTTCTGAATTTGGTTTAACAATTAACAAAAAGAAGACACAGATTATGTCACAAGGTGCACATGGTGTACCATCAATCTTTATTGACGACGCCGAACTGGAGATAGTAGACCATTTTACATATCTAGGATCAGAGGATATATAGAAAATTATCCCTCGGTCAGGAAATCAACATCAGGATTGGCAAGGCAGCAACAACAATGAACATGTTAGCAAAAAGAGTCTGGGAGAACAGGAAGCTTACTGCCAAAACAAAAGTCCTCGTCTACCAAGCCTGTGTCCTTAGTACTCTTCTTTATGGCAGTGAAACCTGGACAACTTACTCACGCCAAGAGAAACGTTTAAACAGCTTTCATATGCGGTGTCTGCGAAGAATACTTGGTATTAAGTGGCAAGACAAAATCACAAATACTGAAGTATTGGAAAGATCAGGTTGTGTGACGGTGTATTCCATGCTCAGTCTTCGTAGACTTAGATGGATAGGACACGTTAGGAGGATGGATGATGGTAGAATACCAAAGGACATCTTTTTTGGTGAATTACAGACGGGTAGGAGATCTCAGGGTCGGCCTCTACTACGATACAAAGATGTGTGTAAGCGGGACATGATTGATACAGGCATAGATAATGCACATTGGGAGCAAGTCACCGCTGAACGTGTTGCATGGAGGGCAAACTATCAGAAATGGAATAAAGACAAAGAGAAAATGATTGCAGATAAAGCACACACAGAGCGTGAGAGACGTAAGATGGTGCACAATGGTGGAAATGACCATGTTTTCACATGCATCTACTGTGGGCAAACATTTGCAGCAAGAATTGGCCTTACCAGCCACACTCGCCACCGCCATGGATCGTAGTTATTAAGCCTTTTTAAAGCACAATGTACCAAACTATCGTCTGTCAAGACGGAAAGGTGCCAATGTACTAAGACGGATATAAATACACAATAAATACAAGGGGGTTTCATATGAAAACCTTAAAAGTATGATATAAATCACAATAACCATGCCATTGTTTTGTATCGTGTCAATATTGTTCTTACGCCTGCCAAGAGGCTTAAGCGCATGACATAACGGTGCAGACGAACACGGTGACGTCATAAGGGCAGTCTAAATATAGCCACCCCACTTGTGACATGTACCAAAGCTGAGCAGTGTTCTGTTATCCGTTTGTTGATCAGTGACTGGGTGAAACTTATAGAAATTCGTCAGCGAATGAAGGTACAGTATAGTGATGCATGTCTGTCAGTCCAGCAAGTGTATGAGTGGAGTAGGAAGTTTCAATTTGGCGTAACTTCTGTGACTGTTTACGACCGAGTCATGCACACCGAGTAGAAACCCCAGAGTCGATTTTTCTACAGGAATCAAATCACTTTATCGGCGCTGAGGAACTTGCATTGAACACAGTGGTAATTATATATTAAAAAATGATACATTTGTTTTTTACTTTCTAAGGATATATTCACCCTTACCCCCCCCCCCCCCCCCCCCGCCCGCGCCCCCCCCCCCCCCCACACACACACACATTTAAGGTTTTCACTTGAAGCCCCCTCGTAAAAACAACCGTGTATTAGCAGCAATATAATGATATTAATGGAACTAAACAATGACAAATAAATTATAACGGACATAAGCAAAGCCAACAAAGAAAACAAGGAGGCAAGTTTTGTTTAAATTTTTTGTTTTTTCAGAGCCGGAGTTCATATCTCTACATGAACTACAATATCAAATCAAATCAAATCAAAATCAAATCAAATCAACTTTATTAGGGTCACAAATTGGGCGCGCAGGCCCGTCTTACATTCGGCCCTTCCAATCACTCGTCTTTCGTTCATCAAGAGCATTATACATTTGCATAGGAAGAAAAATAAACATTGTGAAATGAATGTTGTAAACATAAACAAGGCTAATTACCATGTATGAAGCCCATCTCCCACCTATCCATACATCACCCCACCCACACAACACCCCCACCTACCCACACACATGCGCACCAAGGGACACATACACACCCCCACCTACCGACACACACGCACACCAAGGGACACATACATACCCCACCAACCGACCCATCCCCCTCCCGCACATCCCCCACCCACACACACTGCCCTCACCTGATCCCCCAACCAAACCACACTCGCCACCCACAAACATTCCCCCACCAACCCACACATCCCACGCCCATCCACATTCTACCTCACACATCCTCTCCCCACCCACACCTCAAACCACCCTTCCCCCAGCCACATCTCCATCGACAACATATTCCCCACCCACACACACAATCCCCCACCAACCCACACATCGCACATCCACTCACACATTCCCAAACCATACACACACATCCCCACCAACTGACATGTCCCTACCCCCCCCCCCCCCACACACACACACACATCTCCCTAACCACCCATACATCCCCAATCCACTCACACACACACCATCACCCACACATACAACTTCCACCCACCCACACATGCCTTAACCTAATCCCCCACCCGCACATCACATACACCCCCTACCACGCACTATTCCCACCCCACGCACCACACACACACATATCCCTCACCAACACATCCCCACTTACACACCACACACATATCCCCCACCCAGATACCACAAAATAATCCCACCCACACCCACACAGATACCCTTACCCATCCACCCCACATACCCCGACTCACACACCACAAAATTCCCCCACCCACACACACATACCTCACCCACACAATATCACCAACCAACACACCACACACCTCTCCCCACCCACACACGCATTCCCTACCCGTCCACCAACACACACTCACTCACACATCCTCCACTACGCACCCACACACCCCCACCAACCCACTCCCAACCAAACATCTCTCGATCACAATACCCCTACCCTCACACACATCCTCCACCCACTCACACATCCCACCCCAACACATACAACTCCCTCACCCACCTACACATCCCTAAGCCACTCACATATTCCCCATCCACATACACACATCTCCCACCCACACTCCCCCACATACTTCCCCCAACCACCACAATCCCCTGCTCACCCACACATATACCCCACCCATACGCACATTCCCCACACCCATCACACACATTCCCCACACCACACACTATCCTCCACCCATACCACCACAAACATACCCTCCACCCACACATCATTCACACATCCCCCACCAACACACCGCACACATATCTCAAACCCACACACCATACAATTCTCCCCACCCGCCCTTCCATCCCAAATCCACCCAACACAATCCCCTACCCACACAACCCCGCCTCCCACACATACTTCCTCAAACCATCCACACATCTCCACCCACATAAACACACATCCCCTGCATCCGTCCCATACACATATCCTCCACCCATACACACATCCCCCACACCCATTCCAACACCCGTACTTTCACCCCCACACATCCATCCACACATCCCACCAACACCCACAAATACCACTACCCACCAAAACCCACACACCCCAACCCATCCAAATGCATACCCCCACCCACACACCCCCACCCACACATATCCCCACACTCACACACATCCTCCACATACACTCACACTTCCTCACATCTAGACACATACAAAATGTCTCACGTTAGTATTGAAACTAGTATGAACAATCTCCCACACTTTACTCACACACATACACTGACACTTGTCATGAGCAGTCTCATAAAAATGTTAAACATGGAGAAAAATGTGTACATAAAATGTATGTGGCGTAAAAATAGTGATGCTCTCTCTCTCTCTCTCTCTCTCTCTCCTCTCTCTCTCTCCTCTCTCTCTCTCTCTCTCTCTCTCTCTCTCTCACACACACACACACATTCACTCTCACGCTCACACATTCACTCTTCCGCTCATTCATTCACTCTCACGCATTCACTCTCCCGCTCATTCACTCTCACGCTCACTCATTCACTCTCCCGCTCACTCATTCACTTTCCCGTTCACTCATTCACTCTCCCGCTCACTCATTCACTCTCACGCTCACTCGTTCTGTCTCTCATTCACACTCACTGACTCACTCACTCAAACTACAGTAATGAACATGAGTTTATATTATGCATGATAAAATCAAATGGTATTTAACTGATAATATGACAGATGAGAATATACAAACATATGGATTCGCGTGTTACATAACATGCGTGTTACATGACATGCATCTGCTCTGCTCAGCTCTCTCTCTCTCTCTCTCTCTCTCTCTCTCTCTTTCTCTCTCTCTCTGTATTCTTTCATATACACACACTCACACGCATGCGCGCAATCACACACACACACTAACACATCAACTCTCCCACTGTCTCACTCTCTAACACACAATCCTTCACACACACACACTCACTCTCTCAATCACACTCTCTCACACATACACATACACATGAACGCATGCACGCACGCATACACTCCCTCACTCACTCTCACACATACACGTACGAATGAATGCACTGACACATTCCCCCACCATTTCTCGCTCAATCACTCTCTCCACACACATGCATGCACGTGCGCACACACGCATTCACTCTCTCCCTCTCACTGACACCCACTTTCTCTCTCTCTCTCTCTCTCTCTCTCTCTCTCTCTCTCTCTCTCTCTCTCTCTCTCTCTCTCTCTCTCTCGCTCCCACACGCACACACATATATAGTGAACAATTATAGTTAAACAATTATAATGAACAATTATACTGAACAATTATACCAGTAAATGAATTATGGTGGCATATAGTCGGTATGGATTAAGTATTGAAAGAGTTTTCGGTTAAATGTGTAGGGACTCATTGGAGTTTTCAGATCTGGAGGCAGATCATTCCATAAGTGAGCACCAGAATAGGCGAAACATGTTTTGTATAGGTCCAATCTAGGCTTTGAGACATGTAACAAATTTAGGCGCTTGCTGTTCATTGCATTAGATTGAATCAGCGGCAGAAGATACTCTGGGGTATTTTGAGATATAATTTTATTCACTAATTTGGCTTTGTTGAAAAGGAAGCGCTTTTGTAGTGGTAGAAGTCTTAGATGACTGTACAAATTATTACTTTCAACGTGCTTTATGTCAGAAACCAGACGAATAGCGCGGTTTTGTAGAGAACATAGTCGTTTTAAATTAGATTTAGGGCAACCATCCCAAACTGTGGAACAGTAATCGAGATGTGATTGGATATAGCATGTATAGAATATTTTTCGTGTGCTTTCGTCCAGGAAGTGCTGAATTTTAGCAAGTTGGTAAACTTTTTGTGCTATTTTCTTGGTAAGAGCGTGAACATGAGAGCTCCAGTTCAAATGGCTGTCTATTAAAAGCCCTAGCGTTTTATGTTCAGTCACATTAACTATAGGTAACGTGCCCATGCGGAGTTCGAGCGGTGATCCAGTTATGGCTAGTGTCTGTAGTTTTTGTCTGGTCGTTATTAGCATGGATTTGGTTTTGTCGATGTTAATTTGCATGCGGTTTTCATTGCTCCATCTAGTAAGATTATCAAGTTCCTTTTGTAAAGAATTCTCTAATTCACTACGGTTTTCTTGACTAGTATATATAGTACAGTCGTCTGCGAATAGATCACAAGTTGTATTGATATATAAAGGAAGATCATTAATATAAACTGCAAAAAGCAGCGGACCTAGTATTGAGCCCTGAGGCACACCAATATTAAGCTGTGTGGGTCTTGATAGACAGTTGTTGAAGGACACGACTTGTTGCCTGTCGGATAGAAATGACGTAATTATGTTCACCATGTTGGTGCTTGTCTTCATTTGCTTTAGTTTTCCAATTAAAATATCGTGATCTACCCTATCAAAAGCTTTTTTAAAGTCTACAAACACCGCTCCACAAATTCTACCGTTGTTGATGTTTAAGTGCCAGTTATCGGTCATTTTTGTTAGAGCAGTATGGCAAGAATATTTAGGTCGAAACCCAGATTGACTGTTAATGATTAGATCATTGTTAATTAAATGGTGTAACGTTATTTTATGAATGTGTTTTTCTAGTGGTTTTGATAGCGACGATAGTAAGGAAATAGGTCTATTGAGCCATTTTTAATAAGCGGAAACACTTTAGCAATTTTAAATGCAGATGGAAAGTAGTTTTTGGCCAGGCACTGGTTATATATGAACGTTAAGGACTCGCTAATGACTGGTGCAGCACAACGAAGAATTCTATTACTGATACCATCTAGGCCGTGTGAGTTTGTTGATTTGAGGTTCAAGAGATATTTATAAACGTCTGCAACAGACATTAGAGGAATCCTCAGCGGGAATATTTCTGGCGCACTTCTCCTCACAGAATGATGCCAGTGAACTTAAATTACACGATGAGTCTGGTATTGAAGACTTTAGATTCTCTATTTCTGATTGAAAGAACCAACTGAATTCATCGCATGTTATAGAATTTGGTATTGCTGATTCTGTAGGGCGTTTCTTATTGGTTAGCAAGTTAATAGCCTTCCATATATTTGTACTGTTTGAATTATCTACAATCAAATTTTTAAAATGATCTTTTTTTATCCTACGAATTTCATATTTAACTTTATTCCTTAGTCTGCGGTAATTGATGAAGTCTTTATTTTTGTGTGCTGTATCTCGCTCTCTCATGATTTCCAGCACTTCTCTAGGGGATTTATGTTGATTTTTGACTCGAACTTCTTTGATTGGCACGTGTTTATCGAACACATTGTAGACTGTCTTCGTCCAGGAAGCTAATGCATCGTCCGGGTCAGGAAGTTGGTAAACGTGATCAAGGGCTGCTTTTCTTAAGTCTTGCAAAAATAAATCTTGGTTGAATGCTTTATAATTCCTAAATTTGATACTTACATGTTTATGTTTAAGAGGTTTGAACCCAATTCTTGACCATGTACAACATACCGGGTAGTGGTCACTAACTGTACAAACAGGAACAGAACATTCAATAATATTATCTGGACAAGTAACATATATATGATCAATTATAGTTGAGGATGTGTCAGTAACCCTTGTGGGATGGTTTATTAGTTGTTTGAAATTGTAAGAAAGAATGATATCGTCCCATGTCTGGTTGGATTTACTAATATCTATGTTGAAGTCACCTAGTATCATAACTTCTCTACCTGCTGTAAACACTCTATCCATCATTGTAGTGAAGCAGTCATACCAACTGTACCCGGCACAAGGATTCCTATATAGGTATCCAATGAGAAACGGCTGTTGGCTGGCTGGCTTCACCTCTAACCAAACACATTCTATCTCTACTGTCTCGAGATCACTTCTACGGGACCAGTTGAGAGAATTGGAAATGTATACAGCAATACCTGTCTCTAATTTTTGATTTGCATCTTTTCGAATTACTTTAAACCCCTTAAGTGAGATTTCGGAGTCGGTTATTTTGTCGTTAAGACGACTTTCTGTGATTCCAAACACATGGAACTGTTTGGACAGTATTACCGAGAGCTCAGGTAATTTGTTGAGCAGATGAAAGATGTTGAGATGGCCTATATATAGACCATTTTTGCTGAGCCACTGATCGTGATTAGCGAACATTACAAACTAAAAGGAAGATGTCGCTTGTGGTATACAAATTGCAGGGATATTGAAACTTTATTTAGAAATAGTTAAGGCTGTTAGAGGGGGCAGGAAAATGTCTTTGCTGGAGTGATATCATGAATGCTTGGTGCAGGGCTGCAGGATTGTATCGAATTAGCTGCTGAAGTTGACGGTTCCACTCATAGGGTTGTAGATTACCGTCCAGCGAGGGATTGCTATGAGTGTCACTGGAAGTGCCTACATTGGAAGCAGGCATCGACGGTACAGCACCATTGTTTAACGGTGTCCCCTTTGACATCATAGAGGGAGACTGTTTTACGGGCAAGGTAGGAAACAAAGTATCATATTTAGCAACATTTGGATTGGAGCTTGGGTTGCTATTCACAACATTGTGTTCCTGGGGTACAGGCAAGGGTGGTGTGGGAAGAGAAGGAGTGTTTTCTGAACACAATGAGATGGCTGTTGCCGGAGGTGAAGTTCGGTTTACTCCTGTAACTGGTGCTGGTTGTTGTGCACGTTCGGGATATTTTATGTTCTTCGCTAGGAAGCTACTTCCTAGCTTGGAACAATGTATTTGATCCCTGTATAGTTTTTTCTTAGGAGCTCCGGACGGTGACGTAAAGTAAGGGGTGTTATTTATGAAGTTCATGCTATTATTTTTACAGAATTTATATAACGTTAGATTAGCAACATCGGCAGTACGACGCTGGAACCCGTAACATGGTGGAATGATGGATGAAATAAACAAAGATGATTTCGGAAATCTATTGCGCAACAGCACCTCCAATGTAGCTAGTTGTGAGGTGCTGATGATTTTATTATCCATTATGTCATTAACACCAATATGGACTGTTGCTCTCCTAATTCGGTCGTTCACTTGGAATCGTCGCAGTGTAGCGGTCAGCCTGTCAATGTCAGCGCCTGGTACAGGGTAGATTGAAGTTGATTCGCTGTCAGAAGATGACATGCGATCACTATAGATTCCCTTCAGCAGGGAGTCTCCAATGACGACATGTGTTGCACTATGATCTATGGTTATTTCACGCTGCTGGCGTGTCCGCTTGGACTGGTCACTGTCGTCTTTCTTGTGTTTTTGTTTATTATATCTTGCTTGCGTTGGTTGTTGATATCCAGTAGTGGTAACGACTGAATTAGAGCTCCGTATCTCGACACGAACTACAATGTCAGAACTAGAAGTTCCATATCTCTACATGAACTACAATGTCAGAACTAGAAGTTCCATTTCTCTACATGAACTACAATGTCAGAACTAGAAGTTCCATATCTCTACATGAACTACAATGTCAGAACTAGGCGTTTCATATCTCTACATGAACTACAATGTCAGAACTAGGAGTTTCATATCTCTACACGAACTACAATGTCAGAACTAAGAGTTCCATTTCTCTACATGAACTACAATGTCAGAACTAGAAGTTCCATATCTCTACATGAACTACAATGTCAGAATTAGAAGTTCCATATCTGTACATGAACTACAATGTCAGAATTAAGAGTTCCATTTCTCTACATGAACTACAATGTCAGAATTAAGAGTTCCATTTCTCTACATGAACTACAATGTCAGAATTAAGAGTTCCATTTCTATACATGAACTACAATGTCATAACTAAGAGTTCCATTTCTCTACATGAACTACAATGTCAGAATTAAGAGTTCCATTTCTATACATGAACTACAATGTCAGAATTAAGAGTTCCATATCTCTACATGAACTACAATGTCAGAATTAAGAGTTTCATATCTCTACATGAACTACAATGTCAGAACTAAGAGTTCCATTTCTCTACGTGAACTACAATGTCAGAACTATAAGTTTCATATATGTACATGAACTACAATATCAGAACTAAGAGTTCCATTTCTCTACATGAACTACAATGTCAGAACTAAGAGTTCCATATCTCTACACGAACTACAATGTCAGAACTAAAAGTTCCATTTCTCTACATGAACTACAATGTCAGAACTAGGAGTTTCATATCTGTACATGAAATAAAATATCAGAACTAGGAGTACCATGGGAGTCAACACACGAATTCATCCATGACGTCGGAGATCGTAATTTGTGGAGAGGCATGATCGTCCTCTCCAGCTGGCAAGGTACCAGATGATGATTTGATGCCAGTAAGGTTTCCCAGCAAGTTTTGTAAGACGTGTCGCTGGCTTAATGTGGTGACCATATGTAGGACGTGTCACAGCCTTGACGTGGTGACCATATGTAGGGTGCGTCACTGCCTTAAAGTGGTGACCATATGTAAGGTGCGTCACTGCCTTAAAGTGGTGACTATATGTAGGGTGCGTTACCACCTTAACGTGGCGACCATATGTGAGTCCGGTTTACCCGGGGCTACCTCACACTTAGTCCAATCAGAACAGTCACACGCATAGTCATTGGCATTGGATGGAATGTAGGGAAAAACACGTACACAAGTATTGTACCCTTTTCACCCCTTTAGGCGTATTGAGCATGTGGTATCCATCCGTTTTCTTCATTTAGTACATGCCGTATGGCGCTGGTGATCATGTCTGTCCATAGCCTTCGGCAAGTAGTACTGCCAATCATTTCTGATACTGAAGTTCCTCCACGCCATGATGTCTAACTGTCCAGCATCTTCTCTCTTAGTTTCTCCCTGTCTCCCCTTCCCTTCAACTTTCCCGTTGTCACGACTTGCTGCAGCTTTTCCCTTCTCGGGAAATGACCAATGAATGTGAGCTGCTCTTCTGATGATAGTAACAAATCCCTTTGAGTGTTCACTTCTTTTAATGTGTTCTCGTAATTCTTGTATAAAACCACATCTCCGCAGCTTCCATATTATTTGTCGCTTGCCTACTAATTGTCCACGATTCGCATTCGTATATCAGGATTGGCTCTATGTAGCTCTTAAGAACTTTTCTTATGTCAGTTAAAACAAGATATATTGCAGAGCACATTCTTTTTCTTGCGAAATGCTATCTTTGCATGGGCTCTTCTAGAATATCGCACACAGAGAAAAGTATATCGTGGACAATATCGTGGACAGAGAAGAATGTTGAGAATATGGTGGACATAATTGAATGTTGTTAATATAGTGGACAGAGAATAATGTTGAGAATATGGTGGAAAAGGAAGATATTTTAGAATATTGTGGACAGAGAAGAATACCGAGAACATGGTGGACAGAGAAAAATGTCAAGAATATGTTGGACAGAGAAGAATGTTGAGAATATGATGGACAGGGTAGAATGTTGAGAATATCGTGGACAGAGAATTATGTTGAGGATATGGTGGACAGAGAAGAATGTTAAGAATATGGTGGACAGTGAAGGATGTTGAGAATATGAAGGACAGAGAAAAAAATATTACGCTGAGGTACTGAATGAATCATCCAAAAAACGAAAACAAAAAATCGGTAAGCCTTCCTAGAACATCGTGCGGCATTTTTCCGTTATATTTACCAGGAAGTACAACCGGTATTTAGCCTTTATTATTACCGTATTCTTGAGTGGTACCCAATTGTCAAATATTATGTATATTCACCCGGGAAGAAAGCAAGATGAAGTCCTAAGAGAAGATGGGCTTAAGAAGTAGCAGATGATCTTCAGATGGGTGTATCGGACGCCGGATATCTTGCTTATGACAGAGAAGTTTTCCGGGAAGTTGTTATGGGAGTGAGGTTCTGTAAAAGAAATGCTACTGAATGAATGAATGACTAGGTATATTCAACACTACTTTATAAATTTTGTGTATCTTCAACATTACTATATAGATGTGACGTATCTTCAACGCTTCTATATGGTGCGGAAGCCTGGAAAATGAACATGCAATTACAAATTTGAATAGAGGCCCTGGAGATGTGGATATACAGAGGAATATGTCGTATTTCGAGGAAACAAAAGCAATCAAATACAGAGGTTCTAAGATAAACAGGGAGTGAAAAGAGAGTTGATGAAAGACATATTTAAAAAAAAACAAAAGAGGCAAACGAAATATTTTGGCCACGTTACAAGACATAACGCTCTTTAGAAATCAGACAGGCTGGTAATGTTGAAGACAAGCGAACAAGAGGTAGATAACGATACAAGTGGGATGATAACATCAAGAGATTGACGAACAGCAAGCAGTCTGACAATCTACATTCAAGGCGAGAGACAGTTTTGGAGATCAATTACAGCTAGTCTTCATTGTGGAGATGGCACCTGATTGATTGATTGATTGAATGTGGTACTCACCCATTTCATCGATCTCTTTGCTCATGTTCAGGGAAATCCCAATTAGAATAATACTGAATAGCACCAACAGAAACGTGACCACGCCCACTGCTCTGACCACACGTTTCCGGTGTCTGGTAGCCTGCAGTCATCGCTCAGGGCTTGTCCATTGGCCACTAGAAGGTGGGGAAATGCAGGTATCAAATGTTATTATAAAGTTATCATGGTAACATTAAAGAGCCATAATTATTGCCGTACTCAACCTATTAAAAAGTTAGTTGCATGACCTTCACAGGACGTCGCAATCAACCCAAGAATTGTTTTACTGTGATTTACGAGGCGAGTTTACTTTCAGTAGTCTGCTCCTGCTTTCTGAATACACCGACACTCATACAATTATTTAATATATACACAATGTGATCTGCTTACAAATCGTCCGCTGCTGAATTCGAACCCTTGATTCGGTATACATGTGTGTGCGTGTGTGTTATGTGTGTGTGTGTGGGAGAGAGAGAGAGAGAGAGAGAGAGAGAGAGAGAGAGAGAGAGAGAGAGAGAGAGAGAGAGAGAGAGAGAGACAGACAGAGACAGAGACAGAGAGATTTGACATGTCTGAATTCTTACGAAATTCAAATATCTGAATTCTTAGCGATTTCACATGTCTGAATATTCAGGAATTTCACATTCCTGAGTTCATCAGAATTTCTCATGTCAGAGTATTTCGGAATTCCACATTCTCCAAATCTTTAAAATGTTAACTAGCACAAAAATGCATTTTATTTAACTTCCAAGAACATTACACAAGCACCCCCGCCTCACCAACCCACCCCACAAACAACACCTCGGTTCTAGAATAAAATGAAAACCAAAGATTCTATATAATCAAGTAGATGAGAATGCAAAGTTGAGTGCAGAACCGTTCCTAATCCTGCTTTCAACAGTTCCGTAAAAGATCATTATTGAAAGGGATTCGTGACAAGTGACAGATGCAAACCATACAAGCTTTCAGAGTTTCTCTTGGTTGGTCAGGCTACTGATGTACACTTATACAAGTAATAGTTAAAGTACAGTGAACAGTAAAGGTGAATAATATCAACGAATGCATGAATTATTCACATGACTAATTACTACAGCATGTCATCCACATGATTCTTTTCATTTTATAAATAACCATTTTTCCGGCTTTCATATTCATCTTTATATTGGATGTAATTGTGTTTATAGCTTCATGTTATTCTTGTTAATTCGTTGAGACTTTTAAAGTGCTTGCAGAAGGGAATTTTGCCCGGAAATTCAGAAGTCCTTTTCTTGTGATTATTGCTTCTGTGGGCCAATGTCTTTGACTTTCTCGTTTTCATTATCAGAAGGGAGGGGGGGGGGGCGAAAAATATAAAAAGTTGGATTCAAATATCTTGGAATTATGATCACAGAAGGTGGCAAAATAGACAGGGAAATCGAAATCAGATATCAACACTGACTCATACTGAAACATCCAAATATACCTATGTCCGCAAAACGACAGAAAATGAATAGCATTTTCACACCAACTCTATGCTGCCAATGTCAAACTTGGACATTCTCCACATCAGACTCACGCAAAGTCAACACCTGTGAGATGAGCTGCTTGAGGGAAGATGCCAATTTAACTATCCGAGACCGAATAAGAAATGATGTTATGAGACAGACAGTCAACACCTTGTTACACATATATTGAAAGACAGAAGATCAAATGGTTTGGCCATCTCGTTAGAATGCAACACCATCAACTACTAGCACCGGCCTTACATCAAAGAATATCTGCTACGAGAGCAAGAGGACGCCCGAGAATAAAATGGATTGACGACATCAAATACATTGTACAATCACACGGAATGACACTATCTAGTGACACACATCAGGCCAATTATTCCTCACCACTTCGCTTGACAGGAAAACTGGAAGACGTTGATGACTTCACTTTACACACACTTCCTAAGTGCATAACTCACAAACAGTGCGGAGGATAAAGTTTCTTCCACTATCCACCTTGACAGAGGTCACAGAGGCAAATGATATTTAGAAATCGGTTATTAGCAATAACAAGATTGCGAGCTCCTGATGTGCGCAGTCACGGCAGTCTATTCCCGGTTATCAATCTCACAGACTGTTCAAAAGAATTTGATCCATACACCTGTTAGTCTTTCTTCATTTCTCATTGCGGTTGTGAATATCGTGGCTTGAAATAGCGAACTTCGTCGTTTGGTTTAACATCTATTTGGGTAGGGCATGATTTCGTTGCACTTTTACGTTCACATTTCATTCATTTACCAGTATCAGTCTAGTCGTTAATTGTGATATGAGAATGTTATATTCTCTTTGTAAGGATCAATCTATTTCTTCTTCCGCTTTTTCTTCTTGTTCTTCTTTGTTTTCATTGTTCTTCTTCTAGTTCTTCTTTACCTCTTCTTTTTTCTTTTCCTTCTTCGCCGCGTCTTCCTTCTCTTATTCCTCCTTCTTCTTCTCCTACTTCTTCCTTTCTCCCCCTCCTCCTCCTCCTCCTCTTCCTCCTCTTTGTTCTTCTTCTTCTTCTTCTTCTTCTTCTTCTTTTTCTTCTTCTTCTTCTTCTTCTTCTTCTTCTTCTTCTTGCCCTCTTCAGTTATATTATCCTTCTCCTTCACTTCCACTCCTTCTCCTCCTCCTTTTCTTCTTCTTCTTCTTCTTCTTCTTCTTCTTCTTCTTCTTCTTCTTCTTCTTCTTCTTCTTCTTCTTCTTCTTCTTCTTCTTCTTCTTCTTCTTCTTCTACTTCTTCTTCTTCTTCTTCTTCTTCTTCTTCTTCTTCTTCTTCTTCTTCTTCTTCTTCTTCTTCTTCTTCTTCTTCTTCTTCTTCTTCTTCTTCTTCTTCTTCTTCTGCTTATTCTTCGTAAACATCTTCAAGGCCACAATAATAATAATAATAATAATAATAATAATAATAATAATAATAATAATAATAATAATAATAATGACCGTAGACCCCGAGGTAGACCAAGAAGACGGTGGAGAGATAATATATATACAGACCTACAAGCACTTGGAATCGAAGACTGGCAAGAGAAGGTCAGCCAGAGAGACGAATGGAGACGGATTGTATCTGCAGCAAAGAACCTCAATGTCTCGGAACGCTGAAGAACAAGAAGAAGAAGAAATAACAACAATAATAATATCGATGACCTTGCCTTCTGTCATACAGTTGCATTACTATTTCAGAAATAACCAAGTATGTTATAAGAGATTTGTGATTTCCAACAACAGTAATCCCTGACTAAACTACCGAACACCATGCCTCCATGTAGCTATATACACACAGAGAAAACGTATACAGACCGTCTTCCTCTTCTTCTTCATCCCCCATTGTGGCATAGGACCTGAACTAACCCACCTCAAGCCGTCCTACATCCTTTCTTATTTATCATTGTACTTGGTCATGATTAGTTGGATTTTGCAGCTAAAGATTTTTTTCTACGGAATGGGGAAGCCAGCCCACGAAACCCTCCTTCCTGACCTCTTATGATATGTATAGCAGGTTTATGATTATCATCATCATACATCATGCTGATAAGCGTGGTCAGTCATGTTTCGCTATCTCTCACGATCACCTGAGTCATGGATTAGCTCCGTGTTGTTGTCTTGATTTGTCCATGTAGCCAAGCCTTCTGTATATCTATCTCTCTGGTTTCCCTTTGTTCTTTTTCCCTCAATCTTGTCAGTTGTCAGCATATTCTCCAGTTTATTTTTTCTCATAATATTATTATTCTTTGCTTTACTTAACTGCCCGGAAACGCACGTTCATAAATCTCCTTAGTCGTCACACAAACTGTGCCAAATTGTAATTAACGTAAACGATCATTTTACACTCGTTTCTCTTTTCACTGCCAAGGTAGGCGTGGTATATAATGTTATCTTCCTGTTCAGTGCCAAGGTAGGCGAGGTATGTGATTTTATCTTCCTATTCATTGCCAAGGTAGGTGTGGTATGTAATTTTATCTTCCTGTTCAGTGCCAAGGTAGGCGTGGTATGTGATGTTATCTTCCTGTTCAGTGCCAAGGTAGACGTGGTATGTGATGTTATCTTCCTGTTCATTGCCAATCTAGGCGTGGTATGTGATGTTATCTTCCTGTTCAGTGCCAAGGTAGACGTGGTATGTGATGTTATCTTCCTGTTCAGTGCCAAGGTAGACGTGGTATGTGATGTTATCTTCCTGTTCAGTGCCAAGGTAGGCGTGTTATGTGATGTTATCTTCCTGATCAGTGCCAATCTAGGCGTGGTATGTGATGTTATCTTCCTGTTCAGTGCCAAGGTAGATGTGGTATGTGATTTTATCTTCCTATTCATTGCCAAGGTAAGCGTGGTATGTGATGTTCTGTTGCCAGGTAGCGTGGTATGTGATGTTATCTTCCTGTTCATTGCCAAGGTAGGCGTGGTATGTGATGTTATCTTCCTGTTCAGTGCCAATCTAGGCGTGGTATGTGATGTTATCTTCCTGTTCTATGCCAAGGTAGGCGTGGTATGTGATGTTATCTTCCTGTTCAGTGCCAAGGTAGGCGTGGTATGTGATGTTATCTTCCTGTTCAGTGCCAAGGTACGCTCGGTATGTGATGTTATCTTCCTGTTCAGTGCCAAGGTAGGTGTGGTATGTGATGTTATCTTCCTGTTCAGTGCCAAGGTAGGCGTGGTATGTGATGTTATCTTCCTGTTCAGTGCCAAGCTAGGCGTGGTATGTGATGTTATCTTCCTGTTCAGTGCCAAGGTAGGTGTGGTATGTGATGTTATCTTCCTGTTCATTGCCAAGGTAGGCGTGGTATGTGATGTTATCTTCCTGTTCAGTGCCAAGGTAGGCGTGGTATGTGATGTTATCTTCCTGTTCAGTGCCAAGGTAGACGTGGTATGTGATGTTATCTTCCTGTTCAGTGCCCAAGGTAGGCTGTGGTATGTGATGTTATCTTCCTGTTCAGTGCCAAGGTAGGCGTGGTATGTGATGTTATCTTCCTGTTCAGTGCCAAGGTAGGCGTGGTATGTGATGTTATCTTCCTGTTCAGTGCCAAGGTAGGCGTGGTATGTGATGTTATCTTCCTGTTCAGTGGCAAGGTAAGCGTGGTATGTGATGTTATCTTCCTGTTCAGTGCCAAGGTAGCGTGGTATGTGATGTTATCTTCCGTTCATGCCAAGGTAGGCGTGGTATGTGATGTTATCTTCCTGTTCAGTGCCAAGGTAGGCGTGGTATGTGATGTTATCTTCTGTTCAGTGCCAAGGTACGGTGGATGTGATTTTATCTTCCTGTTCAGTGCCAAGGTAGCGTGGGTATGTGATGTTATCTTCCTGTTCAGTGCCAAGGTAGGCGTGGTATGTGATGTTATCTTTCCCTTTTAGTGCCCAAAGGGAGGGG
>JACEFZ010003289.1:0-5000 GCA_014155875.1 Cepaea nemoralis
ATATATATATATATATATATATATATATATATATATATATATATATATATATACACACTAGCTGACCCGGGCCGGCTTCGCCCAGTCCCTGGCGGGGATCTATCTATCTATCTATCTATCTATCTATCTATCTATCTATCTATCTATCTATCTATCTATCTATCTATCTATCTATCTATCTATGACCACCGATATTTAGGCCATCATATAGCTCCCTGTTTATATCATCTCTTACATATCGGTCCTCTGTTGTTACGATGACGACTATGGAGGGGATGTTATTCTTTCCGATGATCCTCTCAGCACTGGCGATCTTGAGTTTCCCGTTCTCTCTCGTCTCATCTCCCTGATCTGGTTGTTAGTGAGATGGGTCTTGGCTCGTTTGATGACCCATCGTTTCATCACGCGGTGTCGGGTGGTTTCTACTGCCGTGGGGTAGCTTGATGTCGACTTTCTCGTTTTGTGACATCTTCTGCATTAGTGCGGTGTGGTATACTGACTCACAAGCCGTTACTAGCTGTCAAGATCTCCTCAAATTAAAACTAAATTGTACTAGAACGTAAACCACTGGTACCATTAAAACTTGGGGGATAGTGGAAAATCGACACCGCCCCGGATTGGAAAACACACACTTCAGGAATCAAGAGCGGATATGGGGTAAAACTTCAACACGGAGAAAGCTGAGATATAAACAGCTACAATCGATTTCCGGCCTCATTTGTAACAACAAAACAGCGACTGGTCACAAACCAAGATGTGCCTGCAGAATGGTAGCTTTTTAACTCGCCACGACTAAGTGAGAAAATTGTCTAAAGAGAAGAAGGACCATACATGCAGCAGCCAGTATTTGGAAACAACCAAATCTATGACCTTACTACGTGGTGATGTCAAATGTTGACACGTATTGTGAAGTTGTCGTGTTTTGATGAGGTTAATATAATTTATAATATTGAGCACAACCCACCACTGGCAACGCCGATCGCATTCTGGTATGAACCTAAGGCCTATCCACGTCAATATGGAAGCACTATACTCGAGTTTCGCCCTCATTTGAGCTCGTCAGTAGTGCATATCCCTGACCGGATCCGGAAACAGTCCCGGATCACGTATGTGAAGCGGGTGTGTAACCACGCGGCACACACTGGACACACCATATTATCACAACAGAACATCACAACGCTACCCATCGTAGGCTATGCTCAAGATTGCCCAATCGCCGCGACCGACGTCCGTCAATCGATGCGACCCGAACGATCAGGACTTCTCACTGGCAAGGAACACCAGGCCTCCTTGCCGCTTCACATACGTGATCCGGGACTGTTTCCGGATCAGGTCAGGGATATGCACTACTGACGAGCTCAAATGAGGGCGAAACTCGAGTATAGTGCTTCCATATTGACGTGGATAGGCCTTAGGTTCATACCAGAATGCGATCGGCGTTGCCAGTAGTGGGTTGTGCTCAATATTTAAATTTCAAATCCCGAAACAACCACATAATCAACGAATATAATTTAGTTTAAATCTTAGATTAAATGTGAGCCTATTTTTCCTAGAAGAAGATTTGGTAAGTAGACTCGGTGAACACGTGTGATGAATTCTTAAGGAGTTAATTTAATTGTTATAGTTTATAGATAAACTATTAATTAAGAATACCCATAATGAATTTAATTTCTCCCAGCTAAACAACTTAGTTAATGTATAAAACATTAGACACATGTTATACATTTTATTTCTTAAGCATGAAACTGAATCTACAATGAATTAGAGTGACTTAAGGAAATTCAGTATTCTTAGTACAGTGGTAAGGACATAATGTTTATGGCCCACTGGTAAGATTAAAAACTAGTTTACATGTACCAGCACTAATAGAGAATTTAGTGGAATGTTTATAGTCAAGTAGATGGAGCACATAAGTCAGTACATTTAATTGTGACATGAGCACATGGACAACCAAATAGTTTTCTTATAATTCATGAATCCATGAGAACCAGATTCTACAGGTATCATAATTTTGTGTGTTGAGTTAAGGCACCCATGCAGTGAGTCAAATGTATTTTCAATGTTGTAAACATATGGAATTAATGTTTGTGCCACATCATAATAGTGCGTAACCAACCGCCATGCACGAAGTATTTTAATTCATAATGCCTGAATGTGAATTGGATATATCACCTAAATTGTATGTATTTTATGAGAACATGTGAAAACTCCTGGATTTCCTGGTGCTAAATCCTGGAAGAATTGCCTAAGTGTGTCTAATGATCACAATGATCACTATGTCATTGCTGATAGCATGACTGTGAGGATTCATGTGTGATTTCATCATTGTTAAACAGATGTGAATGTATCATTTGATAAAACACACCAGCATGCATGACTAAAAGTTATGTTGAAGGATGAGATTCCCTTGTAATGTCATTCTTGGTGAATCTGTGAATGTATTCTGTGTAAAGCACCTACATATGCATGAATGTCATCCATACAGATATGATTGTGTCTGATGAATGGGTGAGATCTCATTGTGATGCCATATGGTGTAAACATGTTGTGTTGTCATTTGGAAATCACATAAGTACCCACCTTACATGACAGTATGAAGGATGTGTGATGAATGATTCCTATATGATTCCCCCTACCAATATGAATGTGTCTATGGACTGAGTGAAATTATCATACATACATATGAATGATGTCAGAGAGAGTGAAGTGACTTCACATGCACAGAGGGATATGTTGACTGATGCATGAGGAAATTGAGTGAGTGAGTGAAGTTACATGCTGAGAGAGAGGGAGTATAAGCCAATAATCAATCTCATGATAGCCGGCAACTTTGATGTGGAATGCCTTGCCTATCACTAGAGAAATGCTTCGGTGTACCCCATAAACTAAAAAATAATTTAGTACACTCCGGCGCATAACACCACTTTGTATAAAATGTCATTCATATCTCTATCATCTAGTTTTGAGCGCTAAGCACGACACAAACCATATCATACATTACGCATAGCACCAGCATCTGTGTTTGAAATTTAAGCAAAATCCCACTTTGCAGTTCATGTTAACACATATGGTCTATTGTGATGATAATAATGTTCTATAAAGATAATGATGATGACTGTAATGTAATGAAAATGATATAACAATGATTATGATGATAATGTTAGAATAATGTAATGAATTCTAATGTCATAAGCATGATAATAATGATGATGATTGTAATGACAATGTAATAATTATGAAAATAATGATAATGATTGTAATTACAATGATTATAAAAACCATGATGATGATAATCAATATTACATCCATGAGAATGGAAGAAATCTTCTCACTTAAAGCATTTAATGAAGAATACACCTGAATGCTATACAAGAAGATACCATAATGTACTTACATTGCTTATAAACAAGCACTCATTACAATGGGAACTGATTTTAAAAGCCCTTAATGGATGAGAACCTTTTTCTTGAATAGGAAAAGATGAAGTAGAGAACAAAACTAGATACAGAAGAGAATGGTCAACATAATTGTCAAATTCCCAATCACTCAAGGTATTACTTCTATAAACCTGAGGACAGGCATAGGTGATGATGAAACTGCACATCTGCTAGTTAAACCTTGAACACTTGATAGTGGAAGATTGGATTGAGAGCCAACAACTATGTTGGTGATAACTACATGAAAACACCATGACTATCTTTCTTCTATGTTTATTTTCTCTAAAGAACAGGATCCATTTTATTGTTTTCACTGGTTATGTTCTTAGGCTTTTACCTGTAAATTCTAATGTCATATTTATGATATTATTAGAATTATGTGATTGATGGAATTTCAGGTAGTTGTCTTATTCATGTCAATCCAGACCTGACTTGGTGAAGTTTGAATGCAGCACCTGTTGAGTGAGCACATGGTTGAGTGATGCCCTTGATAGAGTAGCGCAGAACCTTATCTACCTGCAACCATTCCATTTGTCTCATAGGAGAGGTAATCTTTATTTAAACAATTACCTGCCAAACAAAGGAAAACAAGAGCCAACTTATGTTCTACTACGCCCTGGAACACTAATACTACAATTGATGATAGCCAGAGTGATTCCCAAAGCTGGAAGTGGAGAATCCTGATTGTAGACAGTTCTTTTTTTCCAGATCATCCAGTCTAGTAAAAGATTAGCATTACAGGGGATTGGGAAAAATATAACTGTTAATATCTACCTTATCATTGGCACATCAATTCTGTATAATTATGTATATGTCCTTATTTTATGACAGGAAATTGTAATTTTGAATGCAATTTACAAAATCCATATTTGTGTTTATTAAATCATAAAAACTGAGGTCATGTCATGTATTGATTGTATTTTGCTTGTCATAGTCAAATTGTTTTAAATTACCCTAGTTGGTAGAGGAGAGGCAAGGAACCACTTAAGGAATAAATTGGGTATAAAAGGGAGTACAACTTTTTCAGTATTTCCTAAAGGTATTCCTTGGTTCTCTAAAACTCTATTTCTGGTCTCAACAATTGAGTCGGTACAACTAAATTAATTAAACGGGCAGGATCACATTGGGAAAAATGATTTTTCATCATTTATCTCTGTGGGGTTGAGCCATCAATCACACCAGTATCCGACATGCGGTGGTCTTGGAGTTTTTTGTTGATGAAGACCACTATTCCATCAGGTGTTATGCGCAGCTGGGTGACGCTTTGTCTTCCCAACTCGTTCTCCAACGAACCCAGCATTTTATTATTATTTTTTTTTTAAATATAAAAATGTTTATTTCATAAAAAAACAATGTATATTCACAAGGTGTAATGTGTGTTTCTTTTATGTGTGTATTTCACAGAGCGTTGCCGTTTGTTAGTGTTATGTGTCGCATGCGTGAATAGAACAAAATACATACATATACGTTTGATAATATTTCATGTATGGCATGGTGCATGTAAACAAACATTCCTTGCATATGCTTCATTTCCACCTCCACAATTGGAATGCACGTTACACC
>JACEFZ010003289.1:7500-19376 GCA_014155875.1 Cepaea nemoralis
AAAGACATAATAATTTTCACCTATGGCGGTAGCGCATGTGACTGATAAGGCCAATTTGCGCTGTAAATGTCCGTTCACAGTGGGTGCATGTGAACACGTGGTCATTTCCACCATCATGCACCATCTTACGTCTCAAACGCTCAGTGTGTGACTTATCTGCAATAATTTTCTCCTTTGTCTTTATTCCATTTCTGATGTTTGCCCTCCATGCAACACGTTCAGCCTCTACTTGCTCCCAATGTGCATTATCAATGCCTGTATCAATCATGTCCCGCTTACACACATCTTTGTATCGTAGTAGAGGCCGACCCTGAGATCTCTTACCCATCTGTAATTCACCAAAAAAGATGTCCTTTGGTATTCTACCATCATCCATCCTCCTAAGATGTCCTATCCATCTAAGTCTACGAAGACTGAGCATGGAATAAACTGTCACACAACCTGATCTTTCCAATACTTCAGTATTTGTGATTTTGTCTTGCCACTTAATACCAAGAATTCTTCGCAGACACCGCATATGAAAGCTGTTTAAATGTTTCTCTTGGTGTGAGTAAGTTGTCCAGGTTTCACTGCCATAAAGAAGAGTACTAAGGACACAGGCTTGATAGACAAGGACTTTTGTTTTTGCAGTAAGCTTCCTGTTCTCCCAGACTCTTTTTGTTAACCTGTTCATTGTTGTTGCTGCCTTACCAATCCGGATGTTGATTTCCTGATCTAGGGATAATTTGCTATTTACCACTGATCCTAGATATGTAAAATGGTCTACCATCTCTAGTTCGGCGTCGTCAATAAAGATTGATGGTACCCCATGTGCACCTTGTGACATAATCTGTGTTTTCTTTTTGCTAATTGTTAAACCAAATTCAGAACAAGCATTGGAGAATGCAGATAGTAGACATTGCAATTCTTCCTCAGAGTGGGTCGTAACTGCAGCATCATCTGCAAAAAGCAACTCTCTGATCAGTACCCTCCTAATTTTGGTCTTGGCCTTCAATCTTTGAGCATTGTAAAGGCCGCCATCTGAGCGTGAGTGAATGTATATACCACCATCCTGATCACGAAAGGCATATTTCAGTAGAAGTGAAAAGTATATTCCAAAGAGGGTGGGAGCTAGTACACAACCTTGCTTAACTCCACTCTTGATTTCAAATTCTTCAGAAGTTGCACCATCAAACTTGATTATACCCTTCATGCCTGTGTGGAACGATTCCACAATGGACAGAAGAGTTGGTGGGCAGCCAATCTTCTTTAGTGCCTTGAATAGACCCTCACGACTGACCAAATCAAATGCCTTTGTGAGGTCGATGAAGGCAATAAACAGTGGTTGATTCTGTTCACGGCATTTTTCTTGCATTTGTCGCAATGAGAATATCATATCAATGGTAGACCGGTTCTGTCGAAAGCCACACTGTGATTCGGGGTAGACTTGATCTCCTAGGACTTGAAGTCTGCGCAGAACAATTCTGGCAAATACTTTTCCAACAATACACAGAAGTGAGATACCCCTATAGTTGTTGCAGTCGCTCCGATCGCCCTTGTTCTTGTACAGTGTTTTGATGCTTGAATCTTTGAAATCCTGTGGGACTTGTCCTTCACGCCAGCATAGCTCTATTAGCTGGTGGATCTGTAGAGTGAGTGTGTCTTGCCCACTCCTTAAAACCTCTATTGGAATCCCATCCTTACCTGGAGCCTTGCCAGATGCAAGTTCATTTATAGCACACTTAACTTCTGTTATGGTGGGAAGTGTGTCCAGGTGGTCAAGAGTTGGTAGAGCCTCTATGGCGTTGAGGGCATCATCCGCTAGTTTGGTCTCACTTGAGTAAAGCTCCAAATAGTGCTCTACCCATCTGTCCATCTGCTGTTTCTTGTCAGTGATGATTTCTCCAGTCAAGGTTTTCAATGGTGCACTTCTTTTGATCACTGGACCACAGGCTTTCTTTATTCCTTCATACATGCTTCTTATGTTTCCCTTATCACTTGCGATTTGAATGGACTCACATAACTTGATCCAATAATCATTTGCACACTGCCTGGCAGCCTTTTGCACATCCTTCCTAGCTTGCCTTAGTTCACTCAGAGTGTTACGCGTTGGTCTTTCCTTGTTTCTTAAGAGAGCTTTCTTCTTCTTATCAATCAAGGGCTGCAGAGTCTCGCTGTTTGCCGCAAACCAGTCCTGCCTCTTATGATCCACAGTGCCGTAAACCCCTACAGCAGTTTTATAAAGAGTTTCCTTAATTTGACCCCACTTTTCATTTACTGTACAATTTTCTGGTGTATCAGTGAAAGCGTCTTCAAGTTGCTGTTGAAACTGAAAGCACTTTTCAGGATCGTGAGTGTTAATAATATTAATCCTGGGGCTAGATTTGTGTTTAGCTGTGTAGATTCTCTTTGGTCTCAGTCTAACCCTTGCAACAACCAAAGAATGATCCGTATCACAGTCAGCACTGTGGTAACTTCGAGTCAATGATATATGGTTCAGATGTTGTCTCCGTGTGATGATGAAGTCCAGCTGGTGCCAATGGCCGGATCTTGGATGTTTCCATGTGACCTTATGCATCTCTTTTGTTTTAAAAAAGGAGTTTGTAATACATAGGTCATTACTGGTGCAATGCTCCAGCAGCCTTTGCCCATTTTCATTCATGCGACCGATGTTGTATTTTCCAAGGCACACTGGCCATGAACTCGAGTCCTTGCCCACACGAGCATTGAAATCACCGAGCATATAAATGTAGTCAAATTTTGGAACTGCCTTGATCACTGAGCCTAACTCCTCATAGAACGAATCCTTCACATCATCAGAGGAATCGAGTGTCGGTGCATATGCAGTAATAATGGTGGCAAACCCACAAGAGGTTGCCAAGCGCAGGGATAATAGTCTTTCATTTCCTCCTGCTCGAATTTCAATCATTCCCAGTAGCGAATTCTTCACTGCAAAGCCCACACCGTGTTGCCTTTTTTCTGCCTGCCCTCTACCCTTCCAAAAAAAGGTGTAATTGTTTTCCCTGAGTGACCCTTCCTCAGCGAGGCGAGTCTCCTGCAGGCCAGCAATATCAATGTTAAGACGATTGAGTTCGGCATCAATCACAGCCGTTTTTCTCACATCGTCAATATTGGTCAAGTCAGTGGAAAATCCTGGACACATGGTTCTCACGTTCCAGGTTGCAAGCCGTAGCTTGAGGTTTCTATTTTTATTTTTGTTTGTACCTGGTGCATTGGTTTTACAGCCTGCGATTCAGATTTTGTCCTAGCCCCAAGCACCCATTGAAGCAGGCAGGCTGTGGCGGATCAGCACCCAATTGGCCGGGGGCTGCCCAGCTTGTGGCGGGCGGTAGCTGATCATTGACACCTGTAGGTGTCTCCCACCGTCAGAGGCAACGCGTGGCGCCCCATGTCTACGCCAGTTGACAGGGACTTATAACTCGTAACAGTTGCCTCTCGCTTTGATTCCGAGACCAGTTAAGACCAGGGATGGAGTTATTGCCTCTCCATAGCACAAAGCCTGGGCTAAAATATAGAGATCATGTGTTGCCCATGCAGCATGATCCCTGTCTCGGCCTGCCTAGTTCACTCCAGAGGAAAGGTAACACCTCTACATCTGGAACAAGACAAGCTGCAGAAGCTGCCGGATCAGCAAAGCAATGCTCTAACTGTCCGCCTGTCGGAGCTTCGATCCTAGACCAGCTGCCAACCAAGGCTTGGGGCCTGGTCTGCCCTGCCATGACATTTTGTCTTTAGCTTGCATTTCCTCGCACCAGGGTAAGGCTTGTACCCTCCCAATTGCGCTCTTCCGCCCGAAGCCGTTGGCACAATGTGGGGTGTCGGGTTTGGTAAGCGCCGCCCAACGTTCGGCGCTAACAGAAAACAGGTAGTACCGTCTACTGTTATACGGTAGCTCAGTCATATCTGACTAAGACCTGACACACATTTTTAAGGTCTAGACAGCAATTAAGTGGGTAAATTGTAATCTCGGTACAAAATGTCTACATTTAAACCAAATACACAAGACAATTGTTAGATGCTGTATGAGAAGAAATCTAAGGAACCAAATTTAAGCCACAATGTTACAACAGATACAGTAAACTACACATTGATTAAATGAAACATTGCAGGTAAAAATCAGCAATTCTTTAAAACAAAAGTTACCTATATAGTTAGGATATTTTTGGGGTGCTCATTTTGAATTCAAGCAGTGTATACACACTGCAAGTAACACTGGACTGGAGTTTGCATGTGGATTAGCTTTCCCTATTACCAGTGTTAACAATAGTACTTCTACCAAATATGGTGGCTGTTTTGTATTTGTACCGATGTAACATATCTGTTATTTTCGTCTCTAGATTCCGCAATGTGTTTTTGTGTGGCTGATTTGGCTGACATGGGAAGACCATTCCGTATAATTTTATAAGATTGTTTGATATTGTGCCAAATGGGAAATCCGTCTTATTTTTCTATTTGCCTCAACCCATTATGGTAGATTCTTGGACGTTTAATTTTGCCCCACTCCCTTTGCCGAAAAACAAGAACGTTTCCAAAATGATCCATACAGATTTTTCAGTTGTCGGAAAGAAAATGGTATCGTCCGCATAAGCACGCAGCTTTTGCTCATCCTTCCCTGATATGAATGTACCCCTGACATTGTCGTCTGTCGTATATTTTCTAGAAGTGGCTCTAGGGCAGTGGTTCTCAGCCTTTTTTAGCCCGGGCCCCCTTCACTATATGTTCAGACTGTCATCCCCCCCCCCCCTTTCCATAATTGTAAGCCTCAAAAGGTGCATTAAAAATAACATGCTTATAATACTGAAAATCCTTATTTTCTTCCATAGTTGTACATAACCTTCACATGCAAAGATACATTTTATAGTGTAGTTTTATACAGTTAACGGCAAATGAATATGCTGATGGATATTAAAACTTAAATAAAAGCATTTTTATATTCACAATATTTTATTAAAACACCACATTAATCATACTACAATAAACAAACAGTTAAAACGTCAAAAGAGTTGTAGCTTGATATACGACACCAGAATGCCAGAAAATTGTGCTTCATCAAACAAAACGCTCATTGCAAAACCTGGATATGGTAGATTCGTAATTAACTTCATTAAAATGAAGATTGTATTCAATGAGAACACTGTGATTCTTTTTCTCGCAACAATTCTGAAATATGCGGAGGAGTGCTTGAAAGGGCGTAACGGAGAACATTTTCAATATCTAATCTATTACGTTATTTCGTTTTAATTTCCAACAGAGCTGAAAAGCCTGACTCACAAAGATATAATGACGTAAATGGAAGCAATGCACGGATTGCTTTTTCTGCCACTTTTGGGTAGGAATCGCACATCAAAGGCCAAAATTCCGTGATTGGTTTCTCATCGAACACATCTCTTGCTCTCGAATCATTTTTCAGCTCCAGAAATTAATCTTGACAATCATTAGAAACTTTTTCAACTGATAATTTGAATGGGTTTCGCATCAAATCCAGCTCATCTTCACTAATTTCAGGAAAACATCGCTCAAATTCACGTTCTAGTGCTGTCAAATTCTGCGAAATTTCATTGTTTGCATATTGTGGAAGTACTTGGTCTTTACCATCAACAACGAGAACGGATGACAGCTTCTCAAACATTGCAACATTTGTCATACTGACCTTTCTTTTCCAGTTTTCGAACTTGCTCATAAATGCTCTCAAGGCATCCACAAATTGTATGATATTTGTATTCCTTACATTGAATCTGAAGATTGAGTTTATTCAACTACTCAAAAATATCCACTAAATAGGCAAGGCGCATGATCCTTTCTCATCATCAAGCCAGGCGAAAAAGTCCATCTTACCCTGAACTTCAAAAAATAATTTGAGCTCGTCTCTCAGCTCATACTCGCGCAATTACATTCCCTCTTGACAGCCATCGAACATTTGTGCGGAGAAGAAGCAAATGGTGGCCTGCATCCATGTCAACGCATAACTGCTTAAAAAGCCGTGAGTTGAGAGCTCCTCCTGTGATAATATTCACTATCTGAACGGTTTGATCCAAAACCTTCCTCAATGGAGCTGGAAGTGCTTTGGAGGCCAGTGCCTGACGATGGATCATGCAATGAATGCCTTTCACTTTTGGGGCACGTTGCTTCACACTAACTTGAAATCCTATTTTGGTCCCCAACATAGCTGGTGCTCCATCTGTACAGCACCCACAGATATTATCCTATAAAAGATTTTCTGATTCAAGGAAATATGAAACCTTTTCCAAAATATCAGAGGCCTTTGTAGTTGTTTCAAGAGGAGAACAAAAAAGTTCTTCTTTAAATGATCCTGAATGCACATACCTTGCAAACACTACTAACTGAGAACACCATGCCACATCAGTCGATTCATCAATTTGAATTGAATAGAGCCCGAATAGGGCTTCAGATTCTATACATATAAAACAAAAAAATCAAGATCAACACACATAAAACACCCCCACACATATACACCCCTACACACACACACACACACACACACACACACACACACATATATATATATATATATATATATATATATATATATATATATATATATATATGCACGCACACACACACACACATATATTATATACAGTGCCCCCCCCCACACACACACACACATACGCACACACACAGACCACGTCATGTTGTGATGACGTCAGCTGGCATGTCCTGTCTATCGGCGCTCGTAGAACTGAGTGAGGTCGTGACGACAAGTTACCCAAAAATAAACAGTCCCGTGAAGAGTGATGACAAATTACACATAAATACTACAATGGATGTCGAATGCAAACATGCATTCATTGGCATTAAAATCGCTGTGAATATTCAATAACGATATTAGTCATCGTTGTAGTATGACAAGGAAACGGCTATTTCCTGCTATTGAAATATCACATTACAGCATGCGATTTTCATTTTCGTTTGATATGCTCTTAATAGTCAAACATTACACAGTAGACATAAAACAAGAAGCTAAATTTAATAACATACTAGAACACGTCTAGGCGTCTGCATAAAACGTGATTTGCTGGTCTACTTACGTTATAGAACGAATTTCAGAAGGGCTAGAAGCACAGAACCGTAAATTATGGAGGGAAAACAATTGCAAGTAATCGGTTCTTGCATTAATGCGATCTTGAAATAATCGGGGAATTTAACGTCACGAGTACGTTTAATCTCCCGATCGCGTTTTGTGTTGTCCTGAAGCCAATTTGGAAATGCCAATCTTTAGTCTTCACCCCCCCCCCCCTCCTTGAAACCCTAAATCCCCCCCCCCCCCTGGGGGATGGAATTCCCCACCGCTTGAGAACCACTGCTGTAGAGTGACAATGTACAGTAATGGGGACAAGGGACATCCCTGTCTCATTGACCTAGTCAACCTGAAAGAATTGTTTGGTGAGGGTATGATTTAACAGAACCCCACTTTCCGGTTGTAAATACAAAATTTGATCCATGTCCGAAAATAACTTCCCACGTTGCAGTGTGAGAGAGTTTTGTGGAGGTATGAGTGAGATATTCTTTCGATCTATCTTCTATTTCCCCTCTGTAATTTTCCTGGATCACAACAATCGCCGAAAACAATGTTTTTATTTGTTTTTTGTTTCTTTGTTTTATTGGGTACGAATTTTTGTCAGTTGTGGCAGTGATTTCGATTGTTTACACCACGTGGAGATCTGGATGAAAGATTTTCTCTGTTACGCATTATTCAAACACATCAGTGATATTAATTTTGTGGTAGTGATTTCGATTGTTTTCACCACGTGTTGATCTGGATTAAAGATTTTCTCTGTTACGCATTATTCAAACGCATCAGTTATATTTATTTAGTGGCAGTGATTTAGTTTGTTTTCACCACGTGGAGATCCGGATTAAAGATTTTCTCTATTACTGATTATTCAGACGCATCAGTAATATTAATTTTGTGGCAGTGATTTCGATTGTTTTCATGACGTGCAGATCAGTATTAAAGATTTTCTCTGTCACGGATTATTCAAACACACCAGTGATTTTTTAACATATCAGTGATATTAATTGTGTGGCGGTAATTTTAATTATCTTCACCAGGTGTAGATCTGTATAAAAGATTTAAAGATGCAGTATGTACCTCAAGAGATGCAGCGAAATATTCCAGGCAATAAATCGTGCAATCGATTGTCTGTGTCTTCGTTATTCAAGTTAAATAAATATTAAGTCCCCTTTCTCCTACGGATAACTCTCTCTCTCTCTCTCTCTCTCTCTCTCTCTCTCTCTCTCTCTCTCTCTCTCTCTCTCTCTCTCTCTCTCTCTCTCTCTCTCTCTCTCTCCTTGACTGTACATTCTATCAGGCTGATGTTCGTCTATCTCTTGATGTTATCTCCCCACTTGTATCGTTGTCTCCCACTTGCTCGCTTGCCCTCAACCAGTATGGTGTTTATAAGAGTGTTATGTCTTTTAATAACGAGGCCGAAATATTTCTTTGCCTCTTTTTTATTTCTTTCATCAACTCTCTTTTCATTCCCAGTTTTTATAGAACCACTGTATTTGATTGTTTCTGTTTCCATGAAATACGACATATTCGTCTGTATATCCACATCTCCAGGGCACATATTCGACTTTCTAGTTGTTGTTTAATGTTTAGGCTTCCGCGCCATACAATATTGTTGAATATGTGCAGGTTAGTTGTCTTTTACTATCGATGGGGTGTACAGTGTTAGGCGTACATATATTCTAGACCAGGGCATGCGAGAGGGGATAGGGGATGGGTGATCAGTTCCCTTTCTCGTAGCTTTTCTTTTCCAGACAATTCCCTGAAAGTTGTCAGGTGTCCTCTTGTATTCGGTTGGATCGACTCCAGAGCCGTAGTGTTCGAAAAAATAACCGGTTCACCGTATTGACCACTAACCACTTTTGGAAGCGTTGTTTGTCATTTAGTTTTGTTGTTTTTGTTATAAATCCAGCGGAGGCTCGGCTTCTCCCTTTGGCCAAGTACCATATAATGATCAGTGGTGTAAATTGAGGGTGTAAGGGAAGCGACTGTTCTCCTAGTGGCATGGTTCACTTTTTTTTCCATATCCTATTTACAGGACATCGCTGTCAACACCAGCATTTTACTGCTGTCGTTGATGTCTTGGCAAGTTTACGTTCAGTAGTTTGCCATTGCTTTCTGAGCGACCGGTTCCCATACCAACACGTTAAAACCCCGCGCGACACGGTCTGCTGCCAAATCGGTCGCAGCTGTGCTTGGAACGCAGGTAAGCGGGCTCACGAATCGCGTCAGCAAAACCTTAGCCACGGAGACCATGGTTCACTAGAGCGTTGAAAATTACCATAGGCGCCGGTTTATATGTGTCATGGCGACGTTTTACACACACGTCCCTCCCCCTCCCCCAACCCCACCACAACATTAGAATCTGGCCACGTGACAGGTAGTGTGATACAGGTAAGTGTTCATCAAACATTTTTGTTGCGTTCAATCACTCGCTTTGAACTCAAGCGTAGTCCATACACGTGTTACTACCTCTGGGCTGACTTTTGCGTGCGAATTAGCTTTCCCTGTTATCAGTGTTCCTCGCCGTCAGGTGAACCCACTCCGATTTCTGAGATACTTTTAATTTACGTCCCCAAGCCAAGGGAAAAAGTTAACATTTGACCTGTATAGGTGTTAAACTCTCTGTATTGGCAGCAGCACACCGGAAGTTCAAGAGCGTGCGTTCTTACCCATTCGGCCATGCTGACCTTTTTTATTTTGTTTCATATAAAGTGTTCTTTTGCCTGGATCAAGTGGATGTAACAACTTCCTGATTTCTGTAAGAGCTGGGCACTCAAAGAAGCGAGCTTTGACAACAGTTTCGTAAGGACGGTTACAACGCAAACATTTCATAGTGAGCTGTGTTTGGAGTCTGTTCGAATTTCCGTTAACTGATATGTGTTGTTTCAAAGTCTGGAACTCTTGTTCAAGTTCTTTTTTCCGAAATACATGACTGTTTTTGTTGTTGTTGTTGTTGTTGAAAATAATACAGCTTCCTCTCCTCGTTTGCTCAGTCTTTCAGATCTGCACCAACCCCCACCCCCTGTTGAATACTCCCTCATATTCTCCTGTACTTCTTCCTGCTGCTCAACCCCCCCCCCCCCCCCCTACTTCTCCTTCTACTCCTCATTATTATTATTATTATTATTATTATTATTATTATTATTATTATTATTATTATAGTGAATATTAAAATTATCACCATATTTATTTCTAACTGATTCAAGCCTTCCACTCCCCTCCAAAAAAAAAAAAAAAAAAAACAACAACAACAACAACAACATAGGTTTAGATAAATCATGATACACAATCAAATGAACAAGGATAATAATGTGATTTCCATTTACTTAGCATTAAAATTGAGGAAGATACCGTGAAACGAAACAAATATCACGATGACCCTAGTATGGCCATATATCGCCCTTCTGTCAAAATAGATGGTCACAGTTAGAGATATATTATCCTTCGGCACTGAATCAGTTAAAATACGATAATATAATACAACACAAATAATATTGAAATCAAATACATTTGTTGTAAATAATTTATTATAATTACAGCATCAGAAAAGAACGTTTATTATAAGAATAAAAAGAAGAAAAATACTTTAATTATACCACTTTAACATACTACTATAAAAGTACATATCTGTCACTAAGCAGAGACAAGCTATGTCATACAATTTAAACTAGATCTCACCAACATGTTTTCAGGTTGACTGGGTGCATCTTTTATAGTCTACTAGCTGACCCGGCCCGGCTTCGCCCAGTCCTTGGTGGGGAGCATCTCATTTAATTCATATAAGTAGTCATATAAGTTCCCGTTCCCGTTACCGACTGTCTGTCTGTCTGTCTGTCTGTCTGTCTGTCTGTCTGTCTGTCTGTCTGTCGGTCTGTCTGTCTGTCTGTCTGTCTGACCCGGCCCGGCTTCGCCCATTCCTTGGTGGGGAGCATCTCATTTAATTCATATAAGTAGTCATATAAGTTCCCGTTCCCGTTACCGACTATCTGTCTGTCTGTCTGTCTGTCTGTCTAATCATTTATTGGTTGCAGTTAGAACAACCTTATATGTCTTAAATATCTGTCTGAAATAGCCAGGATATGTCTGTCTGTCTGTCTGTCTGTCTAATCATTTATTGGTTGCAGTTAGAACAACCTTAGATAAACGAAGACCAACTTACAAAAAGCATTAGAAAGAGCACTTGAAAGATCTTTACATCTTCCCCAACAATTAACTTGGGTAAATGGAGCAGCGGCAGCAGCAGCAGAAGAAGAAGAAAAAGGAGGAGTAGGAGCTGGGAGGAGGAAGAGGGAGGAGCAGGGAGGAGGAGGAGAAAGAGAGAAGAGGAGGATGGAGGAGGGAGAGTGAGGAGGGGGAGGAGAAGAGGAAGAGGGTAGGAGGTGGAGGAGGGGAGAGGAGGAGGAGGAGGAGGAATATAACGCATATGCCTGTAGATTTAATAATGGCTGAAGTTGTTCCATGTCTTCTTAGAGTTGGCGACTGTGTAAAGAAATGTAAAATCTTCAAACTTGATAGAGATAAGGTAACTATTATTTATTTAGTCTTTAAGCAAAAAAAGATGAGTTACACAATGTTATGCATTATGCATGATTTTTATAAAAACTTTGAAAATGCCTTACAGATTGTATCATTATTTATTATAACTCATATGCCGGTACATAACTATGGACAAAGAGTTTATAAATCTTTGAAAACAATGCCACAATATGACTATAAGTTATACAGAAAAGTTATGCACCTTGAAATAAACTTTTTAACCCAAAAAAAAAAAGTTAAAGGGGGGCCCCCTTTTAAGGGGGGTAAAATTTGAAATTTATTTAAAAATGGGAAAAATGAAAAA
>JACEFZ010003290.1:0-2500 GCA_014155875.1 Cepaea nemoralis
TTTGGGTATGCTCTTTGGGTCCCTTGCCGGGGGCCCCCCGTGCCATTGGGTCAACATTTCCACTTCGACTTTGAGGTCCCTTTTTCTGAATAAAATTTAAAATTTTGTAAAATTTATCAAAAGAAGAAATCAGAATGAAGGGGGGTTTATAGCAGCGCTAGATTTCATTAGAAAGTTAAAATGTTAGTTGAATATCATCATAGGACGTCGCTATAACCCCAGCATTTTTTGCCCTGTTTCGTGATTTCTTGGCAAGGTTACGTTCAATTTTCCATTGCTTTCTGAACGACTGGCACTCATCCCATTTTCTTTTTTAAAAAAAAAAACAAACAACGCAAGTGCTACTGCCAATAACCACACTGTGTTTCAAACGTGGTATACGGGATTATGGACTGCGTCCGTAACACTTCACCACGGAGCTGGCCTCATTACTGATTCACTGCCAAACAAATAGGGGTACAGAAAAGGGGGGTATGTCACAGTATGAGTAAAACTGTTCAAATTGTAGAAATTTTATATCAATTAAAGGATATGCAAAAGGGAACATGACAGTGTTAAAAATTGTGTGCGTGTTAGAAAAATTTGGTAACAATATGATATTTTGAACAAAAATTTAAATAAAGGGGTGAACTTTATTAAAGATTTCCACTTCCCAAGGTTTTTTATTTCTTATCCATTGAAGATAATCCTTTTTAAATCTACTGATGAATAAACACACCATTTTTTTCTTCACAAATATCACAAGAACTGCTCCATAACACAAAAAACACAATTAAAAACATTTTTGAAGCACACGATTGCCCAAACAAAATGAAAAATGTCAGGAACATACGAGGCGAATGTACTGAGAAACAATATATGCAATACTCCATTAGTTATAATTATTATTCTTTTAAATGTAAATTTTTTTAAATACTCCTTAAATACTGGTGATAGGCAAAACAAATTTTTGGGGCACAAGTGCGGCCTTACGCAAACCAAATTTGACATATGCCATCATATTATGACTAACTTCAGTTGTTAGTGTTGTTTCCCATTATGACCATCTGCTAAAAAATTTCACTGAATATGCACGTGGTATTACTTTTAAATCTTTCACAAAGGCCTTTTAGATCAATAACATATTTAAAATTTTTTAAAACGCTATTGGAAAATCTAACGGGGTAATGAACAGAAAGCGTGCCCTTTCTAAAATAATCAAACAAAATTTTAAACTCTCATTTTATCAATGAATCCGCGCGTCTTGTCTGACACTGATCGAAGGGCAATCTATTATGTACGTAAATTGTGATTTACCGAGCACTAAAAATTGCGGAAAATAAGAGAAATGAAACAAATAACGCACTGTCCATACCAAGCCGATGTATCGGCTTCTGGCAGTCCAGAGTCGTTCCATTGCACCAATGTGTCGGATTCTGGCAGTCAACAGTTAAAAACAGCGACTTAAATGGTTTCGCCATATAACTAGACTGCCAACTATCAGTATACCAAACAAGCAATGATGCTCAGACTAAATGGAATCAGAAGAAGAGGCCGATCGTGTAAACGATGGACAAAGGAAATAACAGAGTCCATGGGAATCTCGATGCATGAAGCCCATAAGCTGACACGCACCCGCTTCATTTCGACATCGCAAGGTACATGAGGAACAAGGTGAGATGAGATGAGATGAGTTGATGTAGTGAAGTAAACTAAAAGATCGTTGATCACCGCTTGAGGCGCACTGAGTATATGGTAGCCGAACTCCATACGTTTTGACCGATCGGGCAATCGATGGGTGATGTGGTTAGTATTACACCGACCGATTTTACTTTCCATGACACGTTCTGGTACCAATCGTAAGTTTGGTCGATCTGGGGCGCCCAAGTCACTGGCAAGAAATTCTCGCCTAAGTGAGAAATGAGCAGCGAGCGGGCAGGCGTGGTTCTGCCTTAGGTCATGGCAAACATTGGATTCCTACAGTATTGAGTGTCGCCCCAACATCTAATCAATCCAGAGTTATATTGCAGCATACAAATGCGCACTTATAGCGAACGACATATATGAGGGCGACTTATGCGCGACTTAACATTCGTTGAGGACAAAAAGGACTAGTACCGGATTCGGGCTTGGAATCTCTGGCGCGGAAGCCACAATACTCTACCAGGCCACGTCTGCATCGTAAGTAGCAATAATTCATTTTCTCATCTTCCTCTTTTACAATCAGCGTCGTGGGAGGAATAATTGGTGATGCCAATTTTTGACACTAGATAGTGTCATTCCGTGTGATTGTACAATGTCTTTGGTTGTCAATCCATTTTCTTCCAGGTGTCCTCTTGCTCTCGCAGCAGATTCTTCTTGATGTAGCGCTAGTGCTGGTAGTTGATGGTGTTGCAATTCTAACGAGATGGCCAAACCACTTCTGTCTTTCAATATATGTGGCACACAATTTTGATCCCACTGTCCTGTCTGATAACTTCATTTCTTATTCGGTCTCGGGTAGTTCTGCTCAAGCATCTCA